>WNYA01000844.1:0-29415 GCA_019512145.1 Engystomops pustulosus
TTATATCGCACTTAATGCCTTCCTTTTTAGGTACGGACATTCTGCATGCACTACTATGCCTTTTCCTTTTTAGGTAAAGAGACATTTACGTATCCTGCTACCCTGAGTAGCCTACCTCTGTAACGTTTGTAACGTTTAAGATGTGTACCCATTGGGCTCCTAAGCCAATGTGAGTTTACAAAATGTTTGCACACTGTCAATTTAAGGCAGTAGTTTGCACTAACCTTTTATAGGCTTTTCAGATTGTAGTGTGGCTGTGTCGGACCGTCCAATATATAAACCCTGACCGCTATCTTATGCCTCAAACCGAAGTTTGTAAGTGGGGGTAGTCCGTAAACTGCGGGTCCTTAGGGGACCAGGGGTGTTACAGAGTTAGTACCTGGATGCCACTCATTCAAGGGTAAGAATGTCAGTCGGCAGGTACTTATACATTTGTATAATGTTTCATTGTGTCACATATGCCAATGTAATGCATATATACACTATATATTTGTCGCTAGGGAAGAAGTGTTTATACAACAAATATACAGGCCCTGGTGCAAGGAGTGGATTACAGTACATGACACCAAACCTTTCCTACTGTACAGTTTGGTTTAATGGCGTAAGCGACCAACTGTCATACTTCGCATTCGCACCTGCCACTGTGGACCACGATTATGAGGCTATCAAAAGGGCTCTGTACACCTCACTCCAGAGGTGTACAGAGAGCGTTTCCGTCAGGCGGACAGATACGGATAGTCATGCAGAGTTTGCCAGGAAATTGCTAAACATGGTAAAACAGTGGTCCAGAGGATGGGGTGTGACCACCCTAGAGGAGATGGATGACCTGATCGCCATGGACCAATTTATTCATACCTGTACTGCGGAGGAGCCAAAATCCTTGGAAGAGGCTGCCTGGCTGGTAGATGTGTTTGCTGCCAGCAGAGTGCCTGAGGCACAGAAGACGGCAGCTGGAGGATGGAAGAGGGGTAAGCCCCCTGTCAACTCTTCTAATGTTCACAAAGCTTCTGGGGTGACACCTTCTACTTCACCTAAGTTAGCGGGAGACCAGTGCAGATGTTTTGTGTGTAATCAAGTGGGGCATATCAGCATTACATGCCCAGAGAAGAGGAAGACCACCCCTTTGCCCACACCAACGGTTTCTTCACCTTCTGTTTTGTTTGTGGGTGGGAATAAGAGGGTGACTGGTGACAACCTACAGGTGGTTACTGTGGGTGACAATGTCACAGTGGGTTTGAGGGATATCGGTGCACAGATAACCCTTGTGCACCCGTCACTTGTCAAAACGGAGGATCTCATCCCAGGGAGGACTCTAACAATTGCTGGTGTTGGAGGCCTCACCCCAGCCTTGCCCATTGCACGTGTGTACCTGGATTGGGGAACGGGAAGAGGGATGATGAACGTGGGGGTCACGGATAACCTTCCCACCAAAGTTTTGTTGGAGACTGATTTTGGACGATTAGTGTCCAAATATGTGCCCATGGATGCCAAGGAGGACCCCGGCACACTTAGTGCCACACGTGAGTTGAGTACTGTGGTACCTGACATGGAGACTGTGCCTACCATAGACTGTGATAGTCATATGTCCGATGATGTAAGAGAACTGTCTACTGATTCTATGCATAATCCAAGCTTAAATGTATTACCAATGTGTTACATGATGATGTTTGCTTGCATAGTCCTGATATAACTATGGCCAGTAGTGATGTATCATCAGGCCCTGTTAACTGTAATGTGTTATCCAATGATGTAGATCATATGTACCTGCCTAGTGATAGCATGATTGTTACTTCATGTGCTGTAGGTAGTGATATAATTTATAACTGTGATGTGGAAGCTAAAGAGGACATAGCGTCAGACACTACTGTTACTGTGAATGTACATACACCTGTCATAGATGATGTCTTTCAGTCTAGCAGACATCCCTAGCAGACTGAGGGAAATGTGATTAATGTACATATGGATTGTGGTACATGCACACCCACAGCTCTGCCCAAAAACGTAGACTGTGGGGTGTCCATTTCCTCTGTAACCAGCAGCCAGACGGCCCCAGAACCTCCCTAATCTGTGAGGCTGGAGCCTTCTGCGGTTGTGGTTACAGATGGAATAGGGGGGACTGACAGCCGGTCACCAGTGGCTGAGGTCAGTCCTGAGATATTTTCACTAACCACTGTAGAGTCAGGTCATTTCCTGCACTCTGGGGATAACCTGACAGTCATGGTCCCGGGAGACATGGGATAACCTGACAGTCATGGTCCCGGGAGACATGACACACACACCAGCAGACCTTCAGGGGGAGTTGCATCACATGGTCAGGGATAGAGAAGGGGAGGCCCTGCCTAATGTAGTGGTGTCAGCAAAGGAGGGAAGGGGCACAGAGGATGTCATAGTTAGTACCCAGTCATTGGGAATTCAGAAATTCCCAGCTGATGGGGGTAGGTAACGTTTTCCTTGCCTGTACTACAGGGAGATCCAGAGGGACCCCACTAGTGACACCACACACAGGGGATCACCCATCTAGCTACATGTCAGGCCTTAGTGGGCGGGAGTACTGACATAGGGAGAGAAGATGAAGAGGTGTTGAGACTGGGGGTTGTCCAAAAATCTGAAAATGCGAGGGCATCACCTGTAATGCTTGCTCCCAACTGGGACAAGGCCACTCCCGTCTGTGTGGACTACAGGGAGCAGGACGGCATGACCGTTTCTGATGCATGCCCGGTGCCCCACATAGTTGAGATGTTGGATCACCTAGCCAGTGCCAACCACCTCCAGATTAGGGATTGCAATAAGGGGCATTGGATGACTGTAGTTTTTCCCTCCAAATTTAGACTAAGGGAATATCATGGCTGTCCATAACTGGGGCATAATTCATAATTCTGGGTCCCCAGTTACACAGGACAGTTATGGGGATCTAGACACACTCCTGGAACGAAAATCAGAATGTTAGCTCCAGGGAAAGGCAGCCAATAGCAGAACACCCCTGATATTAGGCTAAGACACCCCGAGTTTGGTATGGGGTTAATGGGAATACCGTACCCGTTTGGTTGGAAGCAATGGCCCGATTGTGCCATCTTCCAATCAAAAGTTATGGGGTTTTGATAGAAACCCAGACCGGGGTCAAAAATACCCCTGGGTTTAAATTAGTGAAGCCGCCACATAGCATTGTTCAGTCTAGGGGAATCTATATCACTAGAAGACTGAATTGATATCTATGCCCTGTCCTCGGGCCAAAGATTTGGAAAAACTGCATTGATATCTATGCCCTGTCCTCGGGCCAAAGATTTGGAAAAACTGCGGAATTTAAAAAAGGATTTGTGTCGCAAGATCAAGCACTCACATGCACCAGAAAGAAGAAGGCAAGATCAAGCACTCACATGCACCAGAAAGAAGAAGGTGAACCAGGCGGACCTCGGGGCAGAATCGACAGATGTAGGAGCTCGGGTGCACGAGCTACGTGCGGGGCAGAATCGACAGATGTAGGAGCTCGGGTGCACGAGCTACGTGAATTGCGCCGGACCCGAATCCTCATCGAACAACACACCGCGGGATTGCAACAGGACCGGGTAAGTAAATCTGCCCCAATGAGTTCCTTTGTGTGTGCATGTGTCTCGTCTAGGTGTGGTCATGCTGTTGCTATTTCTTCTTCTCTACTGCCTCAGTAAATACTATATGACATTTGCAGACCCCCCAGGGTCCCCCTAAGGTTTTCATTCCGTGCCGCACAGTTTTGACATTAGTCTCCTGATTTCATCCGAATTGAAATATGTTACAATAAATTTCCGCCATTTGCAAAAAAATTATTTGGTGCGTTTATTCCCTAGGCGTTCTGTTTCCATTCTATCTACCTCTATCCAGCACCTCTGTCCAGGTGGGTATAGTGCTTTCTAACCAATAGTTAAGTAGGAAAAAAGAAGGGAAAGAGGAAAAAGAAGAAAGAGGGTGGGGAAAGGGGGGGGAAGGAGGGGGGGGAAGGAGGAGAGGAGGAAAAAGGGAAACAGGGAAAGCTTCACGGGACTCAAGTTCTCTGCTCCCCGTTTTTTGTTGGTTCTCTTGCATACACACTCTCCCCCACTGGATTTTCCCCTGAGGCGTGTTGGTTTCTCATTGACGTCTTCTGGGAACATACATTCCGAAGAGCGTTCGTTTGCTGCCAGTTTGAAGTTTGATGTTGGGTGATTCTTATTCTTTCCGTCTGATCACTCCACTTGTAGGGAGTCCAATAGCGCGTTTCTGCAATCTATCTGAATGAGTACGACGGGTTGCAGCTGCTGGTAAAGAACAGTACAATTGGTCAGTTTCCATTTAACTATATTTAATAATTAACATATGTCCTTGTTTACAGGGCATATCAATAATGAATAAATTCCATTATTGATTTTCCCATTAAGTGCCAGGTGCGAGCTGGCACAAGCTACCTTAATGGTTATTATTCCTTGATACTAATCAGAAGTTACTTAATAACTGGTCAAAGTCTCTTCTGGTCATCTAAACCAAGCAATATTTATACTCTTTATGCAACCTTATTTATTCAGTTCAATTCTCCTAAGGATGACCTGAGAGATATAACATAAACATGTTCTGAATAAGGGGGAGCATGAGGGGATATAGGATCCATCCCTATCAGTGCCAAACATACAGAGCAACACAATTATATACAAATCGCGTCCTGTGATGTCACACAATTAATTACATGCCGGCGAATGAAATCTAAAAGTAACCGCAAGTGGGAGAAGCCAGCTGGAAATGCTGGGATCGAAATCCTGTGTGGTTACGTCACATATCGCGTGACTACAGCCACAAATGAGGCACGCAGTGCCCAGACCCATCTTGCTGACGTCACCTATCGCAAGACTACGCGACATGCAGTGAAACACCACCAAGTGAACACACGAGAGTGAATAGCATGAAAAAATATATAATTGGATATAATTTCTAAGATGAAAACATTGATTTATGATGTATATCATTGTATCACAAACATGTAACAGTATATCGTAAAGATGCTTAAATTAATAAAAACAGCCCTGAAAAAGCGGTGAGTAGGTCCAAGGGTAGAATACAATGAATGTGGTACCGAACAAAGTACCTTTATGTAAAATCATAAAGTGCAATGTGCCAAGTTAGTGTAAAAAACCATGCATAATGTGGACCCTCGGTAAAAAGGTAAAAGATAAATAAAATTGATAATATATATAAAAAGAGAGATCGGACAAAAAGGTCCGACAGAGAGAAACCATTGCTGAGTTGGGTAAGATGAGGGAGGTAGTTATCAAGCCTTTAGATAAAGGGGGCAATGTGGTGGTGTGGCCTATAAAAATGTATGAGAAGGAGGCTTTGTGCCAACTCAGAGATGCTGCATGCTACAGGAAATTAACATATAATCCCCTTTTCAAATTTACAGACGAATTATCCAAAATCTTGGCGAATGCAATGGAAAATTGCATTATTACTAAGAACCAACAGGCCGCTCTGTTACCTCAACATCCACGAGTATCAAGTTTTTATTTGCTTCCCAAGATACACAAGGGACTTGCTAATCCTCCGGGACGTCCAATTGTATCTGAATCAGGAAGTTTATGTGAACCCGTATGCAGGTATGTCGATTACTACCTTAAACCATTGGTTGAGGTTCTACCGTCATACCTCAAAGACACTTTGGATGTCCTAAGAAAGATGGAAGGTATACATTTAGAACCCGACACGTGGCTAGTTACTTGTGATGTCGAATCACTGTATACCTCCATCCGTCACGGTGACAGTTTAGAGGCAGCCCGCTTTTTTCTTAACATGTCGGGTTTAGAACCAGAGATGGTCACATTTTTGTTGTCCCGGCTTCAGTTTGCATTGACACACAATTTCTTTATTTTCCGGGAGACTTTCTACCTGCAGCTCCAGGGAACAGCTAGGGGGGCATCTTGTGCGCCCTCATATGCCAATTTGTTCCTGGGGCTGTGGGAGAGAGATATCTTCCTGGTTAACCCAAGACCCAAAGCTGACAGAGTCCACATGTGGTGAAGACATATAGATGACGTCTTGATGTGGCAGGGCACGGAGGATGACCTCCATAGTTTCATGCAAGAATTGAATAACAACTCGATTAATGTGAAACTCACCTATATGATGGGTAGAAAAAATATGGAGTTCCTGGATGTGATGTTCAATGTAGATGAAATTTATTATGATTTTGTCCGGCTGTCCCGCAGGAACGTTCCACTAACGCTTTGCTCCATGCTTCCTCAGCACACCCTCCAAAGCTTATTCATAACATACCAATTGGACAGTTTCTGAGGATCCGGAGAATATGCACTACTGACAACGATTTTGAGAAACAAGCAGATGAGATGAGATTGAGATTCCAAGTACTTTTTGACAATCGGGGCGGTAACTGGAAAGAATTTTGGCACAGAAGGAGGCCAGGTGGATATATGTACTCAACACACTCTCTCCACAAGGCCTTAATGAGAATTTGAGTTTTGCTTCCTTTCTTTAATCTTCATTTCGGTCGCATTCCTTATATTTACGTGCTGGTACGGAGCTACCTTTGTTTTTCATTTGTGTATTTGTCTTTTGTTTTTACTGGTTATAATATAGTGGCATAATTCTTGTTCTTGTTCTCAGTCCTTTTTAGTTTGGATTGGATCTACTGTCCCTTGAATACCTGATGACGTGACTCTATGGTGACCCTGGCCTTACACCACTGCGACCTATTTTAACTACCTCAAGTCTTTTTGCACTATGTACTTTATGCATACTATAACTTTATTTGTATGCACTTTAAGGTTTATATGTTTTTGCATTCATACTGCTGTAGTTCTTTTCACGGTATTTGTTACTTCATGGCGACTGTCGGGCCTTTTTTGTCCGATCTCTCTTTTTATACATATATTTTCAATTTCATTTATCTTTTGTGTATAACTGTTTTGCACTTTTTTGCATTTTCCATGTATATTCTGAACAGGTCCTTTTTTATATTGCATTTTATTATGCTAGATGCAATGCATCGCTTTTCAGATTACACAGCGTTTTTACATAAAGGTACTTTGTTCTGTACCACATTCATTGTATTCTACCCTTGGACCTACTCACCGCTTTTTCAGGGCTGTTTTTATTAATTTAAGCATCTTTACGATACACTGTTACATGTTATTTATTTATGATGTATATCATTGTATCACAGTTTTTAAATTATAAACAATTATATATTTTTTCACGCTGTTTCACGTGTGTTCACTTGGTGGTGTTTCACTGCATGCTGTGTGTTTCACATCTAGTATTTTTATCGCTCATGCTATTATATACCTTGTTGTACTTTGCATATATGTTAGGGTCAAGGTTCCACTTAAATACATTGGGGCACATTTACTTACCCGGTCCAGTCGCGATCCAGCGGCGGGTTCTCCGACGCTGATTCGGGTTCTGCCTCGATTCACTAAGGTCTGTGCGCCGATATTCACCATGTTTCGCTGCTGCGCCGAGGTCCGCCGAAGTTCACCTGCTTTTTTCTGGTGTATGTGAGTGCTTGATCTTGCGACACAAATGGCTTTTTAAATTCCGCGGTTTTTCTGAATCCTTCGGGTTGTCCGGTGGCCACGCCCCCCGATTTCTGTCGCGCGAAATTCAGCGCGATTGCGCCAAAAATCGATCGCGTGCGCCACAATCCCGTGAAATACAGCGCAAAGCGGAAATATTCGGGAAAAACCCGACGGATTCGCGGCTGCGGACCCTTAGTAAATGTGCCCCATTGTATGCATGATGCACAATCATAGGCTTTATGCATAATGCCACAATTCATGATCGCTTTGTGTATATACCTTTAAAAACTAGTATTCTTGTATGAGTCAGAGGGTAGTCATGATGATCAACCTCAGGGTTTTTACATGAGCCGCTAGGTCCCGCGAGATCTCTATTGCCTTTGATTGCTGTTGCTGGTTCGCGAGCGTAGTCTTGCGATTGGTGACGTCAGCAAGATGGGTCTGGGCACTGCGTGCCTCATTTGTGACTGTAGTCGCGCAATATGGGACGTAACCACACAGGATTTCGATCCCGGCATTTCCAGCTTGCTTCTCCCACTTGCGGTTACTTTTAGATTTCATTCACCGGCAGGTAATTAATTGTATAAATCCAGGGAGATAGGGGGTACCGCACAATCAAGTACCAATAGTGGGTATATGGGCACCGTACAGACATGTAAACTCACAAGAAAAGATGTGCCATAACAACCCAAAAATAAATTTCAAAATTACTTTATTAATTTACAAACAACAAAGACCAGACAGACAATATAAAAACAATTAAAAGGTGTAGTCACTACACCAAAGAACTCGATGTGGTGAGTGTGATCTCTCTCTTGTTTTAATGGATAGCGATAAAGGCGGGAAAACATCCGGAAACCCCGGGCACCTCGACACCAGAAGGACCGCAGGCCCGGGATTAAAAAAAAAAAAAACGTCAAGTGCGAGCGGGAACTACCTTCTTTTGCAGATGCCTTTATGAAGAGCCGCGCACGTCATCAGGAAAAATTGCTGAGTTTATCCACAGGCTTCTTCACCTGCTGCGTGGAACATCAGAGAACCACAAAACACGCTACTAGAGGACGTTGGAGACGGAGAGTGGTGTAACGAAACGCGGGTCTATTCCCTGGAAGGAGAGTGGACCGCAAGTGAAGTACCTACCCTCAGTAGTCGCCCCGCTTCTATAAAGTAACAGCAGGATCTGAAAAACCGCGAACTCCTATGCTCTGAGCAGGTATCTGGCTATGTTTGTCATCACTTAACACAGATCCCGGGTAAGACAAAATTTATTTTCATTGTCACCCCTCAATGCTTTACTCATATGGCAAAGATCTTGACTGAGTATTGGAACTGTCCACCAATGGGGGCCAGCGGAATTGTTGAACAGCCAAATAGAAAATAACTTTCCCCTTTAGGGGTGATATTGGTGTTTGACTGAACCGCCATACGGATCTCGCTCTCCCCTATGTTACAGAAGGAGAACAAAACCCACTGTTACCATATTTGAAAGATAGACTCTTGTGACTTCATAAAAATCCATATATTGGGAGAACTATAGCATAAGAATACCAGGTAGTGGCAGAGTATTGGCGGAAGTGGTTTTCCTCATTCGGCCCTTTACGGTCATCATCATCGAAACTCCCTTTTCCCACTATCAGACTGCTTTAACCTGGAAAACCGTCTTTTCTATTATCCCTTCGGACTCTAGGGTAACTGTGTATATTTGGCAATTCTGAGTGACGGACTGTAACTCAGGGTTATTGGGATAACCCGATGATCTGGGAGTTGTAGTACATCAGTAGAAGTGGTATTGCTGCCCTGTTCCTTCCCGTCATCAGTCCGTATAATAGAATAATCTTTAATGTTTTTCATGGTTTTGAAACTGTTATCTTGTATACTCAGCAGTACGATATATATATTGAAGGGAAAAAGTAACGTGCTATAGGCTGATCTGTACAGGTTACAGTGAGTATTGGTCAATAGGTACTGACTACCAGACATCATGGGACCCAAAAATGTACAGAGGAAATCTGGAGGAGGCATCGATAAGCTTTGGAAGGCCTCCCCAGCCAAAACTAGACAATCCCCCAAAGAAATAGGGGAGGATAATGAAAGGGGAAATAGGCACAATCCTCTCCAGACTGACGAACTCTCGCCGGAGGTAAAAGAAACTCTGGCAGAGATTTTATCAGTGGTCAAGGAAACAAAATCCTCGGTTGATGAGTCTAAGGCTGCCATTGAAAAAATTAATGGCCAGATTAATAACCTACAGTCAGAGGTCACTATGATTAGAGAAGAGTTAAATGAGATGCGGGAAAAAATAAGGGGCTTTGAGAATAGCTGTAAGGAATGGGAAAGAAAATGGAAAAATTTAAAATTAGAGGTGGATCATAATAAGAAAGAAAACATTACTCTACAGGGCAAACTAACGGAGCTTGAAGACAGATCCAGAAGGGCAAACCTTAGAATCATTGGATTCCCAGAGGGGGAGAGTGAAAGGGATATGTCCATTCAGATAGAAAAATGGTTAAAGGAAACATTTGGTGAAGAGGGTTTTTCCAAAACGTTTGGTGTGGAGAGGGTGCATCACGTCCCCTTTAAAAAATTGCCGCCCGGAGCCCCCCCTAGGACTATACTTATTAAACTGATTAACTCCCGGGATCGAAACTTTATTTTGAAACAAAGCCGGGAGAGAGCAGCAGAGGTGTTAAAGGATGCCAAAATTTCTGTTTACCCCGATTTCTCCAGGGATACACAACTGAAAAGGGCCAGTTTTAAAGGGGTTAAAAAAAGATTGTTGGAGGCAAAAATACAATATGCTCTCATGTTCCCCACCAAGTTGCGCATTATATATAAAGAGAAGACCTGGTTCTTTGCAACTGCTGAAGAAGCAACGAAGTGGTTAGACCAACAAGGTCTTTAGGAAGGTTCGACATTGGTGCAACATGGGGGACAGTACATATAAACAATAAAGTATGATTTATATATATGGCAACACGGAGTTGGGCCTGGGATGGGGGGGAGGGGGAGGTTAGGTGAGAGAGGAGATTTAGAGACCTATGGTGGGAGAGGTGAAAATGGGTCAAGTGGGCAAGTGGGAGAGGGGGGGGGGACCACCGCGGGCGGAGGGGGTTTTTTTTTTTTTTTCATACGGTTGAATGGCAGGAGAAACACGTATACTAACCTGGAATATTAGAGGCTCCAGTGACAGGCTGAAACGCATACAAATGTTCAATGTTATTAATAAACATCTTCCAGCAATTGTGTGTTTAATTGAAACCCATCTGACCCCAGACACGGCCCACAGATTTAAAAAAAAAATGGATAGGTAGAGAATTTCACTCTTTTGGTAATATATTCTCTAAGGGTATATCAGTGCTTGTACATAGGGATGTGGATTTGAGCGGATAAAATTGGTAGATATATCTTTATCCACGGGAAATTGAATGGATCAAATGTTATTTTGGCTTTTGTCTATTTACGCCCCCCGGCCACATTTGAGGTTCTACGCCTGTTAGTGGAGTATGTTGAAAAACATGGTAACTGTCCTCTGTTGGTCATGGGGGATTTTAATATGATTATGGAGGAAGGGGCGAGATAGACTAAGAGCTTCACAGAATATAGGTATAAACATGGAAAGAAAGAGCAGACTAGCATATTTATGTGAAGACTTAGGGTGGGTGGACGTATGGAGGAAATTATATGGTCACAGGAGAGCCTACTCATGCAGCAGTAGATCCCACCAAACTCTTTCTCGAATTGATTTATGTCTGACAAATATTTCCTTTTTCAATATGATCCGAAAAATGAATTATGAAAACATTACAATATCAGACCATTCCCCGGTAATTATAATATTGAAAGAAAAAGAGAACAGTAACAGAAGATTCAGGTTGAATCCATATTGGATTACAATCTTGTACTCTAAGATAGATCTAGAGAAAGAGATACAATGGTTTTGGAAAATAAACTCTAAGTCAGTAAAATTAAGTACAGCATGGGACACATTAAAACGTCATATAAAAATGTTATATGGACAATACATTAAACAGGCTAGAGCCGAATTTGGCCAGGAGGAAAAACGCTTAAATAGAGATCTGGCTAGGGCAGAACGCGCCTTTATTGATCAGAGGAAAATAGAGATATAGTCACGGTTACTAGGAACAGACTATGTACCTTTATGACAGAGAAAGCCCAGCACAAATCCTTCTTCCAGGCCCAGAACCGTTTTGTTGAAGGTGGTAAATCCGGGAAGTATTTAGCAGCAAAAATACAAAATCAAGGGGAAAAAAATCTTATTACTGCAATAAAAGGGGAAGACGGAAGTATTATTAGGGACCCCAATAAAATCTTAGATGTATTACGTAGTTTCTATTTGGAACTATATAAATCAGAAGATACTAGGATTAGCGAAGAACGACTGGAGGAATACCTCAATGAGATCCCCCTCCCAGTGGTGACTCCACAACAAAAAGACGAACTGAATGCGCCAATATCTCAGGAGGAAATTGGACGGGCTTTACAATCTTTTAGCAAGGACACCTCACCGGGCCCTGACGGTATTCCATTTAGCCTCTATAAGAAGTACAGCAAAACACTCTTACCTATTCTAACCAATGTTTTTGAAGAACTTATTTTAGAGGGAAACACGACAAACTTCATGGCAGAAGCTGGCATAGCCTTGATTTTAAAGAAAGATAAATGCCCTATGGATGCAGCCTCATACAGGCCAATCTCATTGTTAAATACAGACCTAAAAATCTTTTCAAAACTGTTGGCTTTAAGGTTGCAGAAAGTGATACCTGAAATAATACATAGAGACCAAAATGGCTTTGTTCTGGGTCGTAAGACATGGGACTGCATCCATAGGCTACAGGCGGCCATTGAGATGGGAGAGGGGGGACTCCGCTCCATCCTCTCAATAGACGCAATTAAAGCGTTTGATAGGGTGGAGTGGAGCTTCCTTTGGGGCACTATGGGGAAATTTGGGCTAGGAGATAAATTCATTAATATGGTTAAAATCATGTATAAAGCCCCGACAGCTAGAATCAGAGTGGGAGAGAAAGAGTCAGAAATCTTCAGATTATCACGAGGTACGAGACAGGGTTGTCCTCTCTCCCCCCTTTTGCTTGCCCTGTACATCGAACCCTTAGCGACTAAAATTAGAAAATTGGGAGATATAATAGGTGGAGGAGCTGGAGGTCCTAGCGACAAAATCTGCCTCTACACTGATGACGTAGTATTATATCTTCAGGATTCCCCAGAAACAATACCAAAAGTTATACGTATGGTGGAAAGATTTGGTGAGGCTTCCGGTTTAAGGGTAAATTGGGGTAAATCCAATATTATGCCCCTTGATAATATAGTGAAAGATTGGGTGAGTAAAGAGAGATATCTGACTTGCACTGACAGATTTAAATACCTAGGCATAGAGGTTTCCAACAACATAGAGGAATTCTACCACCTTAACCTTGTCCCTTTAGTAAAAAATCTGAAGAATAGAATACAGAGCTGGAATGGACTTATGTTGTCCAAAGCAGATAAGATCGGCCTGATAAAAATGGTCCTCCTACCCCAGATTCTATATACCCTTTCCTCCGCACCTATATGGTTAGATCAATCCTTCTTCAAGTTAATTGAATCAATATTGAATGGGTTAATCTGGGGAAGAAAGCGAGAAAGAATGAAGCTGGAGATGCTATATAAACCAATAGGGGAAGGAGGTCTCGGGATACCATTTCTACAAGGGTATTACTTGGCTGCACAGATAGGAAGATTAGTGGGATGGAAAGATAACTACTTGTTCCAAAAGTTGATTCGGCTGTCCGAGAGTAAACCAGAATCTATGTTGGAATTACTAGAGAGCCCCCTTATGAAAGAGGAACCATATAAGAGCTGGGTATTGGTGAAGACGCTAGTTAAAGCCTGGAAAAGTTTTTAAAAAATCCTGAGTATACAAGGTTTTATACAGGAAACTCCTCTCTGGACGACTGTAAGATCTAAAGAGGAGGTGAGGATCTCAGACAGACTTTTCTGGTTGAGAGTCGGGGTTAGATATCTCTCTTAGGTTATTGAGGACGGCCACACTTTGTCCTTCACATCACTACAAATAAGACATGGTTTGAAAGAAGGGGACTGGCTACGTTATAGACAATTAGATCACATAATTAATACAAGTTAAACTTAGAAACACACGAATGTTTGGAACTTATTAGAAGTACAAGTAATAGGAACAGAATCATATCAAAAATATATAAATATAGTCACTATATATAGTCACTTGAAATATAAGGCACGAAATAAGTGGGAAAATGTTATAGGTGCACTGAATGAGAAAGAATGGAGTGAGATCCAAAAAAATGTGAAGAAAAGTTCCATCAATTGAAATGACAGACTGATTAAACTTTTCTTTATTCACCAATTATATTATTTACCGGCACAGTTATTTAAAATGGGTATCAGGAACAATGCAAATTGCTGGAAATGTCAGGCAGCAAATGCAGATTTTATTCACGTAATCTGGCTATGTCCCGTTATACAGGTTTACTGGGAAGAGATTTTTGAGAAAATATCAATAACCCTTGACATAAATCTTAGAGAGTCGGAGGAGGCATAGGAGGGCAGCACTCTCGCATCACGGAGAAGCCTCGGGCCGGGGGAGGGGGAGGTACGGCAGCGTCGTCACGCACGCAGATCACGTCATGTCGGCGCCACCACGTGAGTGCTGGTACTATATCACCTCCCCAAAGTTGGACTGGATCTTTTCCAAACCTACCACCTTTAGTTTAGCCGGATTATTGCCATGAACAGCATAAAAATGCTTAGCCACCGTGGACAGTTGTCTACCATTGGCCATGTCCTGTGCAGCATTATTGATTGTGGAGACATGTTTCTGGACTCTTTTCCAAAGTTCTTGAGTCGTTTGACCAACATATATTTTCGGGCAGGAACAGATCAATCCATACACGACACATCGAGAACGGCAATTGATATAGGAGCATAACATGATCCTTTCTTGGTTAGCCGGATTCTGGAAGGAATTACCTCTCAAGATCATGGGACAAACTGTGCAATCCCCACACGGGTAAGAACCCACTAGTTTGAGACCTCTACCTAGTGTTTGACTAGGTCTCTGGAAGTGACTCTGGACCAATGAGTCTCGCAGGTTCCTGGCTCTCTTTGCAATCATCCTGGGTTTAGCTGTAATGTGTGGGTGAAGACGTGGATCACTCCTCAGAATTCCCCAGTTTTTTTGTAACAGTTTATAGACGTCTGACCATTGGTTATGGTATGGTGTTGTCAAGCAAGGTTTTCCATCCGTTTTTTTGGGTCTGGGTGTAAGTGTGTCTTCCCTCTTTGTATGCCTAGCCCCATATAGGCTCTAGATACTACTTTCCTTGGGTATGCACCATCACGGAATCTGTTGGTTAAATCCGTGCAATGTAGCTGGAATTCCTCCTGGCTGCTACAGTTTCTCCTCAGACGTAGAAACTGACCAATTGGGATCCCATCCCTCAGATGTCCGGATGGAAGCTCTAGTAATGCAACAATTTATTGGTCGCCATCTCTTTCCTATAAAGGGTCGTCTCGATGTGTCCATTCCGGATGGTAATTCGAAGATCCATAAAGTTTACCTTTGTCTGTGAAAACACAGGTGTAAGATGGATCTGTAAGTTGTTAATGTTTAGATCCGAAACAAACTCTTGGCAGGTCCCGAGTGAGCCCCTCCAGAACACCAGTACATCATCGCTGTATCGATACCATCCAATGACGTGCTCCTGGAAGGCCCGCGAGGGGTACACGCTGGTCTCCTCCCACCATCCCAAAAAGAGATTGGCATAGGAAAGAGCACAGCGTGCACCCATCGCGGTACCCGAGACCTGCCTATAAAACACCCGGTCAAAAACAAAATAGTTGTGTCTGAGAACAAAATCGAGTAATTCAACAAGGAAAGCACTATGTCGACAGTCACCCCCCTGATCATTCCTGAGAAAGTATGCCACGGAGTTGATGCCCACCACCTTGTATAATATTGGTGTATAATGACTCCACGTCCATCGCCACTATCCAAAGCTCTTCACCTGCCAAATGTAGATTCACTTTCTCGATCTGTCCTGTAAGATGTGAGGAGTCCCGTACATATGATGGTAATTTCGTCACTCGATTCTGAAGGAAAAAATCTATGTAAGTACATGCCTTTTCGCATAGTCCCCCTCTGCCAGCTACAATGGGTCTACCTGGTGGGTTAACAAGAGTCTTGTGCACTTTCGACAGCATATAAAACGTTGGTATAGTTGGTTTTTTGACTGTCAAGAAATTCTTCTCTTTCTGGGAAATAATCCCCGAATCCGTTGCTGCTTTGATCAAACGATCCAATTTGCATTTAAAAACGTCTGTAGGATCTGAGGGCAAGGAGAAATAGTATTGCTGATTGTTCAGCTGCCTGTCTAATGTAGAAAAAGATGTTTTGAGTCGTGGTTTGAGCTTTTCTCCCATGTCAAGATTAGAGAAGAATTTGTTGTGTCTTGGGGTTTCTTCCTTTGCCTCCTCGGTTTCTGTCACAGTTTGTGGGTTCTTCAGTTTCTTCTTTTCTTTGCTGTCACTCTTTGTGTTTGTACTCTTCTTTGTACTCTTCTTATTATTGTTGTTTCCTGCTTTCCTGTCTTTCCTTACACCACACTTTTTAACTTTACTTTTTTTACCTCTGACACTATTTTGTTTCATGTGTTCTGCTTTCTTTCCTTTTTTTCACGCTCTCTTCTCTCTTGCCTTCTTTCATCTCTTTCTCACATCACTCATTCACTCACATTCCTGTATATGCATACATATAAATGATTTATTTATTCATTCTCTTATCCTTTTATTCAATACCTCTTACCTTTCATCCAGATTGGGATTGCGATTTATTCTCATGTACATCATTATCTTCACCCTTCCTTCCTCTGGTCCGTCCAGCCCTTTAATTCTTCATTCTCCTGAGCAGAAGATTACTACTCTTCCTATGATGAACTGTATACCCTACAATGATTTGGGCCTCTTGAGGAGCAGATCCGGGATGTCCCCGTCACCCTTATCCTAAACTGTCTGATTTTTATTATAATATACTTTATAGATATCTGTGTATTCCATTTATCTACTTAATTGAGGTGGCTTTCTTGTGTGTTTGTCCTTAATGTGTGTGTGTATACATGGGCCCATGTATGTGTGTCTGTTATGTGTGGGATGTTGGTGTATGGGTTTTTATGTATGTATTTTATGTATATTTTGATGTATATTGTCTTGATATATATATTCTTTTGGATTTGATTATACATATTGGTTTTATATATGAATAAGTGTATACATAATATGCATTTTCACACATTAGATCTTTTTCTGATTTTTTAATGCTATTGAAGGCATCATTAACTCTTGCACATGGATTATTTATTTAATTTATATACGTACCTTTTAGGATATTCTTCTTTTTCTCATCTCTCTATGGGGGGTTTGTATATTTAATATTGCATGGCACTAATTTAACAATAGTTGTATGTAGCCTGTCACACGCATGCACACTTATTTTAGGCACCTTCGATAGCAGGAATCATTCCCCTTTTCTTACGCATGGCGTTGTTGGTTTTTTGTTCTTTTTGGTGCGGCACTGGATGCCGTGATCTCGCTCACATGACTCATTATCATGTGACTCACGGGCACGAGGTGGACGCATGCGCACTAAACCAGAGAGGACGCCGAGCGCTGGCATCCCACCACAGCGCTCCACACCTGCCACCACTTACTATACCCACACAGGTATTTATACTGTGTTACCCATCACACCAGTTACCCCTGAGGAAGCCACTGCTAGTGGCGATACGCGTGGGGCTTTTCCCAGCCCCTTTCCCTGCCTGCCAAATGTTATTGGTAATTATCATAATTCACTTATTTGCCATGCTTTTTAACATGGGCTATTCTGCCATAATGTTGCAGCGTATTTCTTTGTCATCTTTTCGCTATTCTTTGTATTGGTGCAGCTGGACAGGCATAGGGTTTGGGGCTGAGTAGGGAGGTGGTGTCTTGGTGTGTATTATCATATGCCCTACCCTCCCTTTGTTCTTGTATAGAGGATTTTGTTCCTTTTTAAATGCTTTTATTGGTTCTTGGTTTAGTGTGATAATTGATTTGTTGGCTCACTAATAAAGATTATATTTTGGCATAGCACATGTTTTTTCCATTTTGTATTTCATTCATTTTCTCATGTGCCCAGATGGAGCATTTTTTTATGTGTTGTTTCCCCCTACATGACTTGATTAATAGTGTATTTTATACACGGAGTAGGTGATTTTGTAAGTTGGTGGTGACTGGCAGTGGTCCCTTTACAGGGCTATGACTCAATTTAAGAACAACCCGCACATCTACATACTTCCCTCAGACAAAAGGGGGTCTGTGGTTATACTTGATAAGGGCTTATTTAAGAGGGAGGTTGACATCATGCTTAGTGATACTGATGTTTATTGTAAATTAACATATGATCCCACGACTATGATTACCAACAGTTTAAAGTCATTAAATAAAGGGGTCTTTTTTGGGTATCCTAGACACTAACACAGCAGAATTTCTGTTACCCTCCAACCCTGTCACACCCTCCTTCGATGCTCTTCCCAAATCCCATAAAGCCTCCATTTCCTCCTCCATTTAGACCCATTGTTTCCAGTGTTAACTCTTTAAATGAACGGCTGAGCAACTGGTTGGGTAAGTTGCTCCAACCACTAGTATTTTGCTTACCTGTTTTTTTACAGGACTCAAAAACAGTCCTAAATGCCATGCATGATTTTCCCTGGCTTCCAACTTCGAGTTGGTTAACATGTGATGTCATTGTGTTGTATACATCAATACCGCATAATAAAGCTAGAGTAGCATTAAGACATCATTTACAAAAATACAGCAACTACAATACAGTTTTACAAGATTTTATTATTTCAGTTTTGTCTATTTTGCTATCTAACAATTTTTTCATGCTTAATGGGACATTTATATACAAAAACTTGGTTGTCCAATGGGGGTGAGTTTTTCCCCATCTTTGGCCAACCTTTACATGGCTTATTGGGAAGAACATTATCTCTTTACTTACAATAACCTATTTCTCAGTTACATAACCAGGTACGAAGGTACATTGACAACTGTCTCTTGGTTTGGAATTCGAACCTTGAGACAGTCGGAGAATTTGTCATATACCTCAATCATAACTCTCTTAATTTACAGTTTACATTTTCACATTACAGTGAGATTCCATTTTTGGATATTCTCCCGACAGGGAATTCTGGAACAGGCTGGGTACACAGCAGTCTTTACCGCAAACCCACATCGGGTAATACACTTTTACATTCAACAAGCTGTTATCTTGCACATACAGTTAAGAACCTCCCCATCGGAGAATTCCTGAGAGCAAAATGCTCTTGCACATCTGAACAGGATTTTAAATGAGAATGTGGAGTTATTGAAAAAAGATTACGTCAAAGGGGCTACACACATAGCCTCTGTAGAAGAGCTAAAAACATAGTGGATAAAAAAAACACGCTCTTCTTATCTTCAACCTAAAGAGAGTACGGTGACTAATGTCCACTCCAGAATCACATTCAGTACACAGTACAGTGAACAATTTTACAGCACAAACCCACTTTGAGGAACATCTTGAAAAATCTCTTTTGTATCTACTAGAGCCACGACATTGGGTAACATACTTGCCCCCAATGTGTTTTCAGACAAACAACATACTAAACATTGGCTACAGGTTAAGGGTAGTTATTGCTGTGGAGGAAACCATTGCAACTTCTGCAAATTTATACATAAAAGCACAACTTTTACTTCTGTCAGCACTGGGTTGCCTTATAACATCAAGAATTATATCAATTGTGAATCCACACATGCTATATATTTGGTTTACAGTTCTAAATATTCCTTGCAATATGTTGGCTGTACGGTCCGCAAGCTTAAAGACCGTATCATTGAGCATATAACGGGTGCTAATCCTAACACAATAGCTCCAAACCAAGAGACAGTTGTCAATGTACCTTCGTACCTGGTTATGTAACTGAGAAATAGGTTATTGTAAGTAAAGAGATAATGTTCTTCCCAATAAGCCATGTAAAGGTTGGCCAAAGATGGGGAAAAACTCACCCCCATTGGACAACCAAGTTTTTGTATATAAATGTCCCATTAAGCATGAAAAAATTGTTAGATAGCAAAATAGACAAAACTGAAATAATAAAATCTTGTAAAACTGTATTGTAGTTGCTGTATTTTTGTAAATGATGTCTTAATGCTACTCTAGCTTTATTATGCGGTATTGATGTATACAACACAATGACATCACATGTTAACCAACTCGAAGTTGGAACCCAGGGAAAATCATGCATGCCATTTAGGACTGTTTTTGAGTCCTGTAAAAAAACAGGTAAGCAAAATACTAGTGGTTGGAGCAACTTACCCAACCAGTTGCTCAGCCGTTCATTTAAAGAGTTGACACTGGAAACAAATGGGGTCATTTACTAAGGGCCCGATTCGCGGTTTCCCGATGTGTTACCCGAATATTTCCGATTTGCGCCGATTTTCCCTGTATTGCCCGGGATTTTGGCGCACACGATCGGATTTTGGCGCATCGGCGCCGGCATGCACCCGACAGAGATATGGGGGTGTGGCCGAACGAAAACCCGACGGATTCGGAAAAACCGCCACATTTTTTAAAAAAAACTGACGCGAAACTTGCACTTACCTTCAACCGGTGAATTTCAGGGCATTCCAGCGGGCCTCGGGGAACTTCAGCGCAGCAGCGACATCTGGTGGACGGCGTAGGAACCACCTTAGTGAATCGCCGGAAGACCCAAATCCACCGCAGAGACCGCGCCGCTGGATCGCGAATGGACCGGGTAAGATAAATCTGCCCCAATGGGTCTAAATAGAGGAGGAAAACCGGCTATATGGGATTTGGGAAGAACAGGGTTGTGACAGGGTTGGAGGGTAATAGAAATTCTGCAGTGTTAGTGTCTAGAATACCCAAAAAGATCCCTTCATTTAAGACCTCGCAATTTTACAGTACGAACCCAATTTGAGGGACATTTTGAAAAATGGTATCTCTTTTGTATCTACTAGAGCCACGGCATTGGGAAACATACTTGCCCCCAATGTGTTTTAAGACAAACAACGCACTAAACATTGGCTACAGGTTATGGGTAGCTATTGCTGTGGAGGAAACCATTGCAACTTGTGCAAATTTATACATAAAAGCACAACTTTTACTTCTGTCAGCACTGGGTTGCCTTATAACATCAAGAATTGTATCAATTGTGAATCCACACATGCTATATATTTGGTTTACTGTTCTAAATATTCCTTGCAATATGTTGGCTGTACGGTCCGCAAGCTTAAGGACCGTATCATTGAGCATATAACGGGTGCTAATCCTAACACAATAGCAAGCACCCGCAACTTGTCAGGTATCCCAAAGCATTTCAAAGACATCCATTCAGGCTCCATGAGTGATATGCAGGTTACCGCAATTGGACAAGTTCCCGTCCACATCGGGGAGGAGACTGGAAAAAAGTACTTTTCTCCAGAGAAGCATTCTGGATCCTGAATTTGGACACAAATTTCCCCAAAGGTTTAAATTTTAAACAAGATCTGATATATTTCTATGAACTTTATTTCTCTATCTTGGTATACTTAACATCATAATGATATCTAACCTTGTACAGGTCGCCGCCCTTGGAAGGTTGGTTGCTGGGGACTGTAGATAGTGATGTCTGGGGCCTTACACAATGAGTACTGGGAGTTATATATAGTAAATACTGGGTGCTGTATATAATGATTACTGGGGAGGCTATATATAGTTATTGCTGGGGAGTGGTATATAGCCATTTCTGTTCCCTGTCTGGACTACATTGAATGGGACCTTAATCCGGTGCGGCACAAAATGACATAACCATGTTGTCTTTTTAAATGGATTTTTTAAATTGATCTAATAGGGTGTTATTTTATGCTTTGCACATTTTGGGTTTTGTTTCCTTTTTATGTGGTGTTATTTGATTTCAAGAGTAATTTATTTAATCTATTGGGGGTACATTTTATATATGTCCCCTATTACTTGTATCGGGGTACATATCTTTATCTACAATCCATGCCAGAAGTAATCTGGGCCAATGTGTGCTGACGGCACCATAAGTGGGCTCCATAGTTGTCAATGGGGACAGATATCCGACTGCAAATACTTTTTTTTTTAATTTAACAGTATTTTTTATTGGTTTTCAGTTTCACAAACACACCAAGTATTGCAACATGATGCATCAACATATGAAAATACTTTTATATACTTTGGCGCATGGAGCTGTATAAGGTGACACTTTTTGCAGGATGTGATGGTATTTGCATAGATGCCATATTTGGGACATTAAGACCTTTTGATCACTTTTTAATTACATTTTTATTTGAGTTGAAAATGAGAAAAAATGGTGTTTCAGACATTTTCCCGTTATGGGGTTCACCACTGGGAATAACAAAAATAGATCAAGACATTTCGTCCACGGCTATCGTCTCCAAAGGCTTAAGCTGATTAGGCACAATTATGGAGTTAGGGTCCATCTCAGCCCAAGGGCAACAACATTTTTGGATTTGAATCTATTGTGTGTACTGTAATGTCTAGTGTGCCCTTAAGGCAATTGATATATAAAACTTAACCTGTGTTGCTCTTTTATCTCCATCCACGAACCCCAACATCCGTGTTTCTTGGTTATAGATATGCTTCCTCACCCTATATAATCCCTCAGGACCAGGCTTATATTAAAGGAGAACTGGTGGCAGCTTAACTTGGGTTGATAAGGTTCTGTTTCAGTGAGGCTAGTGAAAGGGTCTTATAACCATTCAGGGCTGTGATTCATTGTTGTGCCATATCCGCTAATTGTGTGGACAACTTTAAATCACTTCCTGCACCTCTCAGAACTCGTGTGTTCTGGGAGTGTCTAAAAAGGATAACTAAGTGACCTTGCTTACCCTTTAGGGATTCGAAACGTGATGGTTTCCTTTACATCAGGTGTCAGACTCAGGTATCAGGTGTTAGACTGAGGTGTTAGACTCAGTTGTCAGGTGTCTCTATGGTAGAGAATAGATGTTAGGTAGAGGAGCCTGATGAATTATTTTAAAGAATTAGGCTCTAAGCTTGAGACCTCCAAGGTAGTATTCTCTGGAATACTACATGTGCCTATATGCATGGCTCAGATCTTGTTGCAGAGCAGAGGGATTTGGGTTTCTAGAGCACTGGGCTGACTTTTCATTGGGGTACAGGCTATTTTCCACAGTTAACTTGCATCTAAATGGAAAGTGGGCTGATAGGGGAGAAGATCCAATTAGGGGTGTTGGTGTATTTAAACAAGATTGGGGGAGAAACTAAACGGGTAGACAGGTCAGAGAGGGGGCAGTGTAGATTGGTGGGTGGTAAACTGATTGGTGAGTGTAGGAGTAGGCAGTGGATAGGAAGATCCACAAGTTACAAAACAATAGTGAGGATATATGTACCAGTAAAACTACTATAAATCAAAAAGAAAACTGTGGAAAATTAAAGTGTATGTTCAAAAATGCTAGAAGTATCACAATCAAAATGGGTGAGCTTGAAGTCCTGGTACTAGAGGAACAGTTGTAGTTTATGTAGTTGGGGTGTGGAGACATGGCTAGATGCATCACATGATTGGCGTGTTAATATTCAGGGTATTACACTCTTTCGGAAAAAGACAGGGTAAATAGGAGAGGAGGTTGTGTATGTCTGTATGTCAGAAGAGACGTAAAAGCTGTCTGTGAGACAGTGGTCAATAAAGAGTTTGCGTAGGATGAAACTTTGTGGGTTGAGATTCAAAGCCAGGATACTGTTGTAAATTTTAGACTGTTCTCCCCCCCAATATATTTGAGGAAATAGAGGGTCACTTATATAAACAGAAGGAGCGGCCTGCAGAGAAGGGGCAGTAGTGATCATGAGAGACTTTAACTTTCCAAATATGAATTTGGGTCATAGTTCTTCTTCATCTGGGAAAGCGGATACATTTTATCAACTTTCTGCAGAATACTTTTATTGTACAGCTTGTCTTGTAGAAGATCCTACAAGAGGTGAAGCTGTTGGACCTTGTGATTTCTAAAATGTGGAAATTTTCCAAAAATGTCACTATCTGGAAAACCCTTGGAAACAGGGATCATAACATAATTATTTTCCTCTTAAACTTTAAAAACAAAAAGTGGTATGTGGAATACAATCACTGGGTCCGACTTATACTTCAAATGACTTCCTATAAGGTAACAAGTATAGACGGGATAGATTACACCCCGTGTGGTTTACAGCTACAGTTAAAAGGGCAATTAATGATAATAAGAGGGCATTCAAAAAATATATATCTGACGGGTCACCTGAAGCCTTCAATAATTGCAAGATGCTTACTAAGTTCTGTAAAAAGGAAGTAAAATCAGCCATATTACAAAATGAAAGATAGGTGGCCAAAGATAGCAAAGCAAATCCTAAGACATTTTTTTGAGTATATCAATGTGAAAAAAAATTGGTCAGTGCAGGTTGAACCCCTATATTCTGAAAATGGGGCATCAGTGACTGGAGACCATGTGAAGGTGGAGATACTATGGATTTTTTAGCTCCCTTTATAAAATAGAAGAAAGACAATCTGAAGTGGGTGGTGACAATGTGGGTAGTGTAATATACTGGACTGGCTGAATGTAGACTGAATGTGGGCTACACCTCGAAGTTCTTAAAGAACTCAGTTCTGTAATTGCTGTGCGGCTGTCTAAAATCTTCAGTGATTTCCTATTGACTGGTACGGGACAAGTTATTGGAGCAAGGTGAATGCGGTGCCAATAAAGGCTCTCGCATTTTGCCAGGCAATTACAGGCCTGGTAGATCTATCATTTAAAAATTAAATATTGACTTTGAAAAGAAAAGTTTCTTTTAAGAAATGTAAGTAGGTCAGTAACATAAAGTGGTCTAGAATTAATTATTTATTTTGTTTTTGTGTTAGTGTAATTATAATAGAAATCCCTATTGATATGAGGCAGCTCTATGATTAGCTATTAAGAAGGTGGATCTCTTTTTGTCAAACTAGGATTGGTTGAACATTATAATGAAAATTACTATAGGTACATAATTGGTTGTTCTGAAGGTGTGTCATTGCTGCTAAAAACATGATTGGATCCAGAATTTTCTTCTGACCACTGTAATGGAGATAGGGTGTAGGACTGATAAAGCATTTCACATGGTTTCCAGGAGAGAATTACCGGAGCAATTAATTTTTTATAGATCAAGTGGGGCATAGTGGGGCATTTAATTAACAAGAAAGGCTGCTGACGAGCATTTCATTACTGGGGGAGGCTGCATGGGTAATTTCATTTCTGGGGGAGGCTGAATGGGGCATTTTATTGCTGGGAAAGGCTGCTGCAGAGCTTTTAATTGCTGGTCAGGCTCCATGAGGCATTTCAGTAATGGGGGCACAGCATGGGGCATTTCATTTCTGGGGAAGACTGCTGCACAGCATTTTATAACTGGGGGAGGCTGGATTTGGCATTTCATTACTGGGTGAGGCTTCATGGGACATTTCACTACTGGGAGAGGCTTTATGGGGCATTTCATTACTGGGGGAGGATGCATGGGATATTTCATTACTGGGGGAGGATGCATGGGGCATTTCATTACTGGTGGAGGCTGTATGGGGTATTTCATTACTGAGGATTCTGCTGGGTATTACATTACTGGGGAAAGCTGCTGGGCATTCAATTACAGGGGTAGGCTGCTGGGCATTTCATTGCTGGGGGAGGCTGTGACCAATGCATTTCTCACCCTAGGCTTATATTTGGGTCAGTATGTATTCCCAGTATTTTGGTAAAATGTGGGGCCTTGGCTTATACTTGATAATATACGGTCTGATAAATGGCAATGGCATTAAAAGTGGAACCATGCTCGGATGATATTGTAACATACTATACCACTCCTTTTAAACTGTCGTACGATCTGCACTTCCATATCAGCATACATCCATTATTTGCGCCTCTCCGCTAAGCTAAGCAATGATAATTCAAACGAGATTTATTATGGTGGAATCATGGGTGGCATCTTCATGCATGTGCTGTATAGCTCTTATGGCCGGCTAAGATCAGCAGCTTGAGTATTCTGCAATGGTAAAATGCCTCCAAATGTGGCAGTATTAGAATTTTAGCAGTAGTTAGCTTGCCTTTCGCCATCAAAAGAGTCCACAGCTGGTATCCTCTTTGGTTGTAACTGATTGATATATAACAGCAGTGTATCAATAGTTTCTTTCCACATAACTTTAAAGTACAAATTTGGTATGAATTGTGGTGGTATAAACTGAAAGCAATTTGGAACTCTTGTTCCTTCCTCGGCAGTCTAAGGTCACATTCCTTCCTCAGCAGTCTCAATACTGACTAGATAATAATAAGTAAAACATATCATACAGATAAAATCTAAATTGTAATTCTCCATTGACTGATTCTGTAGATCTAATGATTAGGAATATAATTTTCTACTACCACATTAGTTTTATGTATCTGTTTTGTTAATTAAAAACATTATTATATATGATAGCAAAGCTATGATATCATATATTTTATAAAGGGAGCTAAAAAATCCATAGTATCTCCACCTTCACATGGTCTCCAGTCACTGATGCCCCATTTTCAGAATATAGGGGTCCAACCTGCACTGACCAATTTTTTTTCACATTGATATACTCAAAAAAATGTCTTAGGATTTGCTTTGCTATCTATGATATCATAGCTTTGCTACCTATGATATCATTATTATTAACACTATTATTATAGTTATAATAATAACAACATATATCAAGCAGAAATGGTACATTTAGAAAAATAAGATGTTAATATGTGTCTCAAAGATATATTCTAATATATATATATATATATAAGGTGTGAAAATGGATGTGCCGCAAGGTCCCATGATGGTAATGATAAACAGTCCGACCAACATCCATAATCATCATTAATTTTACCAAAATTCTATAAATTATATAAAACTACAGATCTTAGGATCCCTAGAATCTCTAGGGATCAGTGCCTCAAAGTCATAAATTGTACTAGGTTCTTACCTTGACCTCCTCTACAATATTTTTTGACCTTTTCAAAGCCGCAAATCTCAATTTACTAGGGTCTTTTCTGTGATGCCTTTTGAAATGTGCAGATAACCAATGTTTTTCAAAACCTTTTGTGATGTCACGCATATGTTCCATCATTCTTATTTCAAAGATCTACAGGTGCGGCCCACATATTGTCTCTTACAGGGACACTTCGATAATCTATGGAGTCACAAGTTAATGTTTCTATAATCTCATATTGAAATGAGTTTACCCTAGAGTGAATTATGCTAGTTTTTTAGGAAAGCTGGGGTTTTTACGGGCTCTACATCTGCTGCAGTTAAGAACACCAGGCATTGACAACCAGGAAGCATAAGAGAGACCACTTGGGATTTTAGCTTTATATGTGGGGGCTATTTTATTATTTAAATTTGGTTCTCTTGTAAAGACTATAGAGGGTTTTTTTGATGATTGTTCATCCCCAATAGTCTTCTTTTTTAAAATGACAGTATTTCCCTATACCAGTGATGGCGAACCTTTTAGCGACCGAGTGCCCAAACTACAAACCCAAATCCACCTCATTTATCTCGAGGTGCCAACCAAAAGTAGAGCAGTATCTTATTGCTCCCTGTTCTTCAACAACGTTCAATCTTACTGGCCTCATGAGGACACCAACACAGTAGAAAGAACACATCATTTTAGCTTATTTCCAGTGTCCCTCTGTACACAGAGAATCATGGGGCCAGCAGGAGGCCCTCCAAAGATAATTCGGCCCTGTCTACACATTCTCCCTCTTCCTACAGTCCTAAGTAGAGAAGTAAGTCACTTTAAAATATCACTGAAAGCAGCATCTTTTAAGTTGCTTGGAACTACAGGAGAATTCTTTGAGTCCTGTCTGGTGTGCTGGGGCGATGGCCCGGGTGCCCACAGAAAGAGCTCGGAGTGCCGCCTCTGGCACCCGTGCCATAGGTTCGCCACCACTGCCCTATACTCTTTTCTATAGTTTTAGATTGTTCTTTATATGGTAAAATTGTTTTGGATATTTGTGTCATTTCTTTTCCTTCTGGAGAGTCTTTGTCGTCAAAAAATTTTCTTTCTAGCCCGATCCCACAAACGGAGAATAAAGAGGAGTTGGGTCGAAAACAACTCTTTTTTTGTTTGTTTGAAGAACTTAAAAGTACTTTTGATTTACTTACCTTTATGAAGAATCTGGATCATTTGGAACTTTTGAGGTATAAGCTTTGCGTTTATGTGTATTTATATGGACTTTGCATTGGTTTGACTTTGTGCCGTTGCTCCCTCGTTCCACACCATTGAATATTGTTTACTATTGAAGCGATCCAAAGCCTTTTCTGTGTCCAAACTAAGCAAAATAGCTTATTTTCAAGATTTACAGACCAGGTCAATAAGATCAATGGTGCGTCTTGTATCATCGCCAGCTTGCCTACAATGCACAAAGCTTACTTCAGAGTTGAGCATGCTTATGGGTCTGTTACTAGCACCCATACTTGCCAGTAATGTAGAAAGCTACCTGTAAGAGCCATCGAACAGCCTAAAAAGCAATTAAAAAGGGAAAGGAGGTCCAGAAAATATTGTCTTAAAATATTGGTAAGGCAAGCCATTGGGGCGAGGGGATTTTCCAACTGGTAACTCTTTTACAATTGCTTCCAACTTCTCCACTGTAATGTCCCAGCTAGGTTGATCAAGCATATCCATGGTGAATTTAGGCAAAGAACAGTTAGCCAGTAATTTATCTAATAGCCCTCCTTCCTGCATAGAGAGTGGTGAAGGAAGATAATATAGGAAAGAATAGTAAGACTGGAACTATTCTTCTACTCAGGTAGGGTGATGGTAGAGTGTCAATGTTGAGTCCATGGAGCTGTACAGGAGCACAAAGGTGGGGGGTCAAGAGCAGAGTAGTCTGCAGCAAAGACAACTCACATGTTGTTTTTTGAAATGCATCCAAACCAAAGCTCAACCCCTAAGACTACACAGAGGATTATGTCAGGGTACAATGAAAGTTATAACACACAATTACACTCACCGGCCACTTTATTAGGTACACCTGTCCAACTGCTTGTTAACACTTAATTTCTAATCAGCCAATCACATGGCGGCAACTCAGTGCATTTAGGCATGTAGACATGGTCAAGACAATTTCCTGCAGTTCAAACTGAGCATCAGTATGGGGAAGAAAGGTGATTTGAGTGCCTTTGAACGTGGCATGGTTGCTGGTGCCAGAAGGGCTGGTCTGAGTATTTCAGAAACTGCTGATCTACTGGGATTTTCACGCACAACCATCTCTAGGGTTTACAGAGAATGGTCCGAAAAAGAAAAAACATCCAGTGAGTGGCAGTTCTGTGGGCGGAAATGCCTTGTTGATGCCAGAGGTCAGAGGAGAATGGGCAGACTGGTTCGAGCTGATAGAAAGGCAACAGTGACTCAAATCGCCACCCGTTACAACCAAAGTAGGCAGAAGAGCATCTCTGAACGCACAGTCCATCGAACTTTGAGGCAGATGGGCTACAGCAACAGAAGACCACACCGGGTGCCACTCCTTTCAGCTAAGAACAGGAAACTGAGGCTACAATTTGCACAAGCTCATCGAAATTGGACAGTAGAAGATTGGAAAAACATTGCCTGGTCTGATGAGTCTCAATTTCTGCTGCGACATTCGGATGGTAGGGTCAGAATTTGGCGTCAACACCATGACACCACCACTACCAGCCTGAACCGTTGATACAAGGCAGGATGGAACCATGCTTTCATGTTGTTGACGCCAAATT
>WNYA01000844.1:29442-109859 GCA_019512145.1 Engystomops pustulosus
CAGAAGACCACACCGGGTGCCACTCCTTTCAGCTAAGAACAGGAAACTGAGGCTACAATTTGCACAAGCTCATCGAAATTGGACAGTAGAAGATTGGAAAAACATTGCCTGGTCTGATGAGTCTCAATTTCTGCTGCGACATTCGGATGGTAGGGTCAGAATTTGGCGTCAACAACATGAAAGCATGGTTCCATCCTGCCTTGTATCAACGGTTCAGGCTGGTAGTGGTGGTGTCATGGTGTGGGGAATATTTTCTTTATATATCAAGAAATAGAAAATAGGACCCACTGTCACGGCAGGGATTTAGAAACAATTATTGACTACTAACACTACCTAGAGTAGCTCAAAAAAATTCCCATATCCGGACAGAAAAGAATGATAAAACGTCACTTTTAATGGTAATTGGAATAAAAAAGTGGTAGTGTATAAATAGCTACTCCACTCGAGAAACGACGTGTTAAAAATACAGGTGCCTAGGACTCTTGAATGACACTGTTAAGGGCTATAGCAAGAATGTAGGTAGAGGATGGGCCTGTAATCAGAAGACCGAGTGGTCACCACAATGTGAGTTAGAGTGCTGAGGGTAGCGAAGGTAAATGGTATAGTGCGTTCCTGGTATAAAGGGTTATTGTATTTAAACCCAGTACAGCGGGTTCGGTAGTGGGGGGATCAAAGTGAAACTCTCACATACCAAACCAAACTATGTCCCTCAAATGCGTCCCTGATGTAAAGGGTTATTGTATTTAAACCCAGTACAGCGGATTCAGTAGTGGGGGGATCAAATGTGATCCCTTCGCATACCGAACCTAGCTATGTCCCTCAGATTAGAAACTCTATGTGCCAGGCTAATTCTTTGTTTTTTTAACTAGCAGGCGTACTAGGCTCATACCTATATACTTGTACTTTAATTAGTTACTATGTAGGCAGGCTGAACTTGTCAGGGTCCAGTCAGCGCCATCTGTCTGGACATCCGCAAGGACTAGCCAACTAAAGAGGTGCCTGGCACATTGCTTTCGTGTGAGCATAGAGTTTCTAATCTGAGGGACATAGCTAGGTTCGGTATGCGAAGGGATACTGTCATAAAGCTGGAATCATCTCAGACTGGTTTCTTGAACATGACAATGAGTTCACTGTACTCAAATGGCCTCTACAGTCACCAGATCTCAATCCAATAGAGCATCTTTGGGATGTGGTGGAACAGGAGATTCGCATCATGGATGTGCAGCCGACAAATCTGCGGCAACTGTGTGATGCCATCATGTCAATATGGACCAAAATCTCTGAGGAATGCTTCCAGCACCTTGTTGAATCTATGCCATGAAGAATTGAGGCAGTTCTGAAGGCAAAAGGGGGTCCAACCCGTTACCAGCATGGTGTACCTAATAAAGTGGCCAGTGAGTGTGTATTGTAATGCAAATGCTTAGAGAAAGCAGAAAGGCATATTTGCAATGCAGCTGTAATGGGCTTTTGCAACTTTTAGTGAAAATGAGGTCCGTGGTGACAGGTTCCCTTTAAAGTCACCACCTACCAATAACATTTACCCTCAACTTGAAGTCAGCTTCTCCAGCAGCTGTGACAGAAAAGATTTAAGTAGTGTTTGGAGTAGAGATGGGCGAATTTGTTAAATGTTGTGCCATGCTTAAATATGCATTGGGAGCGTGGTTTGGTCTTCAAACAATGCTGTGTTTTACAAAAAATAGAGAAAATTTTTTTTCACTATGACCGGAGCTCCAAGGATTCTTCTTCTCCCTCTTATTTTATCTTAAAACTTCGATGAATAGCACCAATCTTCAATTTCTCCTGCTGAAAGTATGTCACCATTCAGACTAGCACCATCGCATTCTTATTCTCCTCTTTTAATTGTATTGTAAGTGGAAGAAAATATGCAGGCAGATGGTGTGGTACATTCCAATAAGGTTAAAATTTATTCCAATTCATCATACTCACAAAAATCCATTAAAAATGTGCATATCACAAATTCACATAACGGGACGCTAGCTTTCTATCCGTCCGACCCAGGGTTTCGCCAGCAAGGCTTCTTCCGGGGCGTCCCGGAAGAAGCCTTGCCGGCGAAACCCTGGGTCAGGCGGATAGAAAGCTAGCGTCAAACTGTGCACCACTAACAACTGTGTTTTAATGCTGTGTTTTAGTATGACACGCACATGACAGCCGCGGCTCTTAGAATCACTCTTCACTTCCATGTGCACTTACATAGGCCAACTTCCCCAAATAAGCGAAGCGAGAACGCAGCCTGACAAGGTAACGTCTGTGCCAGCTCGAAAGGTCCGAGTTGAGGGCCAAGATTCCACTATAACATCAAAGAGTGCACTCTTTTTACACTGACATCAGATGATTCCATAGATTACGACAGAACCTGTTCTGTTAAACACGGATACATGTGGAAAGTCCCCCAAAAGAGTGCAGAGGATGTTGGCAATAATTTTGCATTGACGTCACTGATCATTTTGCCCTTCTTTTCACGCGTCAGTGTCCTCTTTCAATCGGTCAATAATCCATCAGTATTGCTAAAGCCAAAAACAAACAGGAGTTGATCCAGAATAGAGATGAGCAGTAAATGGGATAGCATGTCCTCTGTGTTCTGCATCCACTCCTGCTTTTGGCTATCAATCCTGTAGCTTTTCTTCCTTCTGACAGATGAAATGAAGGGGAAAACCAAACATAGTGGCAACGTCATAGAGTGATGGAGGGTGAAAACAGCATTATGGAAATCACAGGGTGTTCCAGGGAGACAGCGGTCAGTTGGCAGCAGCATGAGTAGGCTGCAGAGTGGCACAATGACAAATTATGGAGGTGGCAGAAACATGGTAGGCCACAAAGTGGCACAATGATGAGAGTGTGGAGGTGACGGCAGCAGAAGCAGCAGCAGGAGCCCACAGGTGGCATCAACAGGGATAGCCACAGAGTGGCACAAATATTTAGTGTGGAGGTGGCATCAGCAGCAGGATCCCACAGGTGGCAGCAACATGGTGGCAGTAACAGGGAAAGCCACAGAGTGGCACAATTATATAGTGTGGAGGTGGCATCAGCAGCAGCAACAGGGGGCCACAAAGTGGCACAATGATAAGATTGTGGAGGTGGCGACAGAAGAAGCAGCAGCAGGAGTCCACAGGTGTCAGCAACGTGGTGGCAACAACAGGGAAAGCCACAGAGTGGCACAATGATATAGTGTGAAGGTGGCATCAGTAGCAGCAGCAGGAGTAGCACAATGATATAGTGGGAAGGTGGCATCAGAAGCAGCAGGAGCCTGCAGAGTGGCACAATGATATAGTGTGAAAGTGGCATCAGAAGCAGCAGGAGCCTGCAGAGTGGCACAATGATATAGTGCGTTGGTGGCATCAGTAGCAGCAGCAGGAGCCCGCAGAGTGGCACAATGATATCGTGTGAAGGTGGCATCAGTAGCAGCAGAAGGAGCCCACCGAGTGGCACAATGATATAGTGTGTTGGTGGCATCAGAAGCAGCAGGAGCCCGCAGAGTGGCACAATGATATAGTGTGAAGGTGGCATCAGAAGCAGCAAGAGAGGCAGAGTGGCACAATGATATAGTGTGAAGGTGGCATCAGAAGCAGCAAGAGCGGTAGAGTGGGGAGGTGATATAGTGTGTTGGTGGCATCAGAAGCAGCAGCAGCAGGAGCCCGCAGAGTGGCACAATGATATAGTGTGAAGGTGGCATCAGTAGCAGCAGGAGCCTACAGACTGGCACAATAATATAGTGTGAAGGTGGCATCAGAAGCAGCAAGAGCGGCAGAGTGGCACAATGATATAGTGTGTTGGTGGCATTAGAAGCAGCAGGAGCCCGCAGAGTGGCACAGAGTCACCCCTGCTGCGACATCCCCTTACTGTGCTGCCACCTCTGCCTGCTCCACCTGCGACCTTTCTCTGTCTGACATAGTGGTTTATAAACTATGTGGATTTGACACGTAAATCTGGCTGTAAACTAGAGCCCCCAAAAGGTATTGCAATGTGCGTTATACAGATACCCCACAACTGACAGTGTCATTTCAGCGAAAATCACTGTATAAACTATGTGGATTTGACACGTAAATCTGGCTGTAAACTAGAGCCGCAATAAGGTTTTGCAATGTGAGTTTTACAGATACCCCACAACTGACAGTGTAATTTCAGAGAAAATCACAGTATAAATTACATGGATTTCACACGTAAATCTGGCTGTAAACTAGAGCCCCCAAAAGGCATGGCAATGTGCATTATAAAGATAACCCACAACTGACAGCTCACTACTGCACATGCATGAATGTCAAAGAGATTTCTTCCTATTCGATTTTGTCACGAAATAGAACTGCTATTTGGTGTATACAGATACCCCTTAAAGAACAACCAGGGATTGGTCCACCAATCGCTACTGCAGATGCATGAAAGTCAAACAGATTTCTTCCTATTCGATTTTGTCACTAAATAGAACTGCTATTTGGGGTAAATAGAACCCCCTTGGAGAACAGTGAGAGATTGCAGCAAGAATCGCACAGTACAATAGCAGCAGCTGGATGCTACAACATGAAGTGTGAAGTGCTGGGATAGAAAATGGCTGGGTTTTATAGGGCTGTGTGACATCACATAAGCCTGCCGGTCGCTGATTGGCTTACAGGTCTGCAGATGTCATCGGGGGTGTTCCTTTCTCTTTCCCAGAGTTCTCTGCCCCATTTAACCCGCACCCATTAAGCAGAAACATGAGGGGGGGAAAAAAACAACTTTGTTCCCATGAATCAGCATAAACTTCGACTTTGTGACGAATCAAATTTTTCCTGAAATTCTAATCGAAGTTAGAATCATTAGAATCGATTCGCCCATCTCTAGTTTGGAGCATAAACAGAACATGGGAATAATTGAGTATCTGTTATATGACCTTTGAGAATTAAGTACAAGCCAAATGGATAAACTTCTATATGCAAGACCTTCAGAGGGCAAGAATGAGCAAAGGCAACACCCGCCCGTTTTGAACATATTTTTTATTCAGCAGCGTATGTTTGCATGTCGATCATGGGTACAGGCAATGAAGATAGATCTCATTACTTATTTCTTTCTTTTAAATAATTGTTCCTGTCAATAACAGGCCTTTCTGTAGGTGTTCCTGGGCTCTTGCACCACTCTTCTAATTGGTTTTTACACCTCTGTCAGAAATAGTATCATAGTATATAAGGCCGGAAAAAGACCATCAAGTCCAACCTTTAAGAATTAAATAAATGTTTTATCCCCATAACCCGTGATATTTTTTCTCTCCAGAAAGTCATCCAGGCCTCTCTTGAACATGTACATAGAGTCGGCCATAACAACCTCCTGCGGCAGAGAGTTCCATAGTCTCACTGCTCTTACACTAAAGAACCTTTGTCTATGTTGATGGTAGAATCGTCTCTCCCCTAGGCATAGAGGATGCCCACTTGTCCTGGTCTCAGGCCTAGGTATAAAAAGATCTTTGGAGAGATGCTTGTACTGCCCGTTCAGGTATTTGTACATTGTAATGAGGTCTCCCCTCAGTCGTTTTTTTTCTAAACTGAATAATCCCAAATGTTGTAATCTGTCATTGTATTCTAGTCCCCCCATTCCCCTAATAATCTCGGTTGCTCTCCTCTGCACTATGTCATTTTCATACACTGGTGCCAAAAACTGTACACAATATTCCATGTGTGGTCGGACCATGGATTTATATAAGGGCAAAACTGTGTCTTAAAATTGAGTTTACCATCCACCAATACCCCCAAGTCCTTTTCAGCTCCAGTTTTACCAAGTAATTGACTGTTTAAAATATAATTATACTTTTTGTTTCCATGGCCCAAGTGCATAACTTTACATTTATCTACATTAAACCTCATCAGCCATTTCTCTGCCCACTCCTCAAGCTTCCACAAATCCCCCTGTAATGCTAAACTATCGACCTCAATATTTATTACTTTACACAGCTTAGTATTATCTGCAAATTTTGCAGGGATCACCTATTAGAAGCTACAGTGAAAATATGCTCATACCACTTCTGGATAATTGCCACAAAAATGTTCACTGGAAACCTTCACAAGTTTAAAAATTCCTCTGCAACTGACACCATCATTTTTTATTTCAACAATAATGTTGCAAAGGTCTTGAGACAGTACAATGGTTTTCCCAACCAGGAGAAATGTCTTCTGAGGCTCCTTGGTAATGGGACACCTTTTTATAGGCCGTCAGTTGAATCAGCTGATATTATTTTACTCAAAGATCCAGTATTGCATTGATGTCCCATGTTTTTGCACTTATATCTTTCCATGTGTTCAATACATTTTGTTAGCAACATTTTTTTGAGAATTTCATGTCAATAACACCTTTAGAAATATAGAAATAGTTGGAGATTCTATAGCCTTACATTCATTTCGGGACTAGAAGTAATACTTCTTTGATTTAACAAATTATCATGGGGGTGTTTGGCAAATGAAACCTTTATGCATACAATTATCAAGAGTTTGCATTATAGATAAATTGTGGAGTTTTTTTAGCTTAATTAAGGATGGACAGCAAAGCGTGTTATTGGGGATGTTATGAAAGTATACATCCAAGGACTGTATGTACAAGAGATCATTAGTGCTAAAACTAGGAATAGGGAGCACTAGGGCAAGATTAAGGGTGGTGGGTGCCCCAGGACAACAAAAACTGGTGGCGTCCCCCAATTAATTCCTTTTTTAAAATAAAGTAAAAATATTAGTTCTACAGCCTTTTTCACAGAAGAGGGCTGCCACAGAACCTCTTCATAAACACATCAGCTGCTGGAGAACATCAACTGCGAAATAACCTCTAAATAAACACCTGAGATGCTGCAGAACCTCTTTATACACACCTCAGGTACCACAGAACGTTTTCATGCACCGCAGCTTCCTCAGAATATCTTCATATACACCTCAGCCTCCGTATATCCTTTTATTACACACCTCAGCTGCTGTAGAAATTCTACATACTGTACACATCTTAGCTGACACAGAATTTCTACATACATACATACTCAGGTTTTGCAGAACATCACAATACATACCTCAGCTGCTGTAAAACCTCAAACACCTCAACTGCATCAGAACCTGTACATACACACCTCAGCTGCATCAGAACTTCATAATACACTACTCACCTTCTGCAGAACCTCATAATACACACCTCAGCTACTGCAGAACCACATAGTATACATAGCTGTTTCTGAAGAACTTTATAATAAACACATCAGTTGCTGCAGAATCTCTTAAATCACCCCCAAGAACATACTCCTATATGTTCTATATCACATCTGTAGAATTATCTCTTCACACCCCTGCTGCTCTTATCTGTGGGCACTGGATGCTCTTATTTTCACTGTTTTGTCCAGTTCATAACTTGTAATGCAAGATGGAGGACCCAGATCCAAAGCTCAGCCGCCTTTACCGTGCAGCAGAGACCAGGAATAAGGATTGTACGGGTAGTTTATAACTATAAAATATATACTTGTTTATATATACACTCACCGGCCACTTTAATAGGTACACCATGCTAGTAACGGGTTGGACCCCCTTTTGCCTTCAGAACTGCCTCAATTCTTCATGGCATAGATTCAACAAGGTGCTGGAAGCATTCCTCAGAGATTTTGGTCCATATTGACATGATGGCATCACACAGTTGCCGCAGATTTGTCGGTTGCACATCCATGATGCGCATCTCCCGTTCCACCACATCCCAAAGATGCTCTATTGGATTGAGATCTGGTGACTGTGGAGGCCATTTGACAACTCATTGTCATGTTCAAGAAACCAGTCTGAGATGATTCCAGCTTTATGACATGGCGCATTATCCTGCTGAAAGTAGCCATCAGATGTTGGGTACATTGTGGTCATAAAGGGATGGACATGGTCAGCAACAATACTCAGGTAGGCTGTGGCGTTGCAACGATGCTCAATTGGTTCCAAGGGGCCCAAAGAGTGCCAAGAAATGCTCTTCTGCCTACCTTGGTTGTAACGGATGGCAATTTGAGTCACTGTTGCCTTTCTATCAGCTCCATCCAGTCTGCCCATTCTCCTCTGACCTCTGGCATCAACAAGGCATTTCTGCCCTCAGAACTGCCCCTCACTGGATGTTTTTTCTTTTTCAGACCATTCTCTGTAAACCCTAGAGATGGTTGTGCGTGAAAATCCCAGTAGATCAGCAGTTTCTGAAATACTCAGACCAGCCCTTCTGGCACCAACAACCATGCCACGTTCAAAGGCACTCAAATTACCTTTCTTCCACATACTGATGCTCGGTTTGAACTGCAGGAGATTGTCTTGACCATGTCTACATGCCTAAATGCACCATTTTAAATGGTAGCAGTGGGAACCAAACTTCCCCCACCCGAGGGGGGGTTGTTGCTGGAGCAGGCTTGTGCACATCTGCTCCCACCTGCACAACAGACTAATAGGCTAACTCTGGACCTTATGGTCAGCAGGATGGAGGACCTTACTGATGTCAGAAGCATGTGACTAATTGCATGCTTTTGGTCCTTGAGCCAGATGAGAGGAAAGGTTTTCTTACAGCCTTTGTAACTAGGTATGTATAAGTGATATGTATGGAAGTCTAAGCATGTAGCAGTGCTGTGTGTATTTGAGGGAATAAATGTAGCAGAGCTGCCTGTGGTTAAGGGCTACATCCATTCCCTCAAACACAAATACATCTACTTCATCATGTAGTAGATATGTGTGTTTGAGAGAATGGATGTAGTGGTGCTTTGTAAGTGAATAGAATTTTTAATTAGTCTCAAATATATTTTCCCTTTTTTATAAATTAAATCTATTTTAGGGATTTGGGGAAATTTACTTGATGGCAACAATAGGGGCGTAAGCACTGTGAGTGACTAGGGCAGCATCAACACTAGGCCCTACCTGTACTGCATAGCAGTCAGCATTATCGGTGTCCATAGGACGATATTGCTAATCGTAAAGCAGGAGTTGAGGATGGCATGATGGGGGGGCTCTGCGGCTTGTGCTGCAGGTGCCCTCGCTATATTCTGGCCCTAGGGAAACGCTCAAGAATTGCAGTGGATGATTGTGATAGATCCCCTAATAGGTCTGAAGACTTTTTAATGATCACTTTTATGTGATAAAGCTATTCAGAAGTAGTAAAAGATTGAAGGGGGGGGGGGCAGGGCACTTATCAGGGACTGCTTGCACACACCTATGCTTGTGTAAGTGCAAGTATAACTGCAACTAAACCCAAACTAATCCTTGAGAAAGTCAAACTGTGTTTAAATAAAATGTTTTCATTTGTTTTTTTCATTACAGATTTCTGCAGTTGCATTATAGACATACATCCCAGCTGAATTTAACATCAATAGCTTTCATTCTCTTGTGGTAAATTGATCAGGGACAGCTTGCACATACCTATGCTTGTTTAAATGCAAGTATAACTGCAACTAGACCCAAACTAATTCTTGAGAATATCAAACTGTGTTTTTCTTTTTATAAGTAAATAAAATGTTTTTATTAGTTTTTTTCATTCCAAATTTCTGCAGTTGCATTAGACATTAATCCCAGCTGAATTTAACATCAATAGCTTTCATTTTCTCGTGGTAAATAGAATCCATATATTCCTTTTGTTCCTGTGTGAAATGGTTTTTCCAGTCACCAATGATTCCTAAAAAGCAAAAAGTTAAATAGCTCAGACACTTTTTTTTTTTTTTACAAAAGATGTGACTATCCAATGGGTCTGGGAAGGAAAAACATGCACATATTTCTTCAAAAACTCAATAGAGTAAAATTTCCTATATTTGCACAAAACCACAAAATAGTTACGTAAATAACTATTATTGATGATAATAAAAGTAAGAATAACAGAAGAGAATAGAGATTAAAATTCTCAACCTAGTATTGGCGAATAGCTAAATATTGTATTATCATGTTTCCATGGAGAGAAGTAGGCTATACTGTATATATATTATTATATTATGTATACACAAAGGTCAGGTTATTTTACTTTTATAGTAACAAATTTATCTAACCTAAAAACCTCCAATGTATCCTGTATTTATATTTATTTTGTTCACTGATATGGGGTTAGTCCCATGGAGTGTCTGCAGTCAGGGGCGGACTGGGAATTTAAAGTGTCCCTTAGGCTGGGGTCAATAGAAGTAAGTGTGGCAATGTGATCTGAGTGGAGTTAACAAACTTCACACAAACTGTTGATCGATGGTCTTAATTAACATGTTCAGCGCAGAGAAAAAAGAGATTGATACTGCCTTCTTCGTGCAGAAATGAAACTACTATATCACTTTTAGAAGTGATACAATAAAAATCTTAATACTGCCTTCTATAAACAAGAAAAACCTAATACAATTCCTCAGAAAAACAATAATTAACAACTGGGTTAATTAAATTGCTGGAACACACATACACACAGCTCCCCCAACATGTAGCTATATAGCTATTACTGTATATGACAACAATCTTTAAGATTCATAGAAACAATGGTTATAAAATATCTGTAGCAGAAGGGTATTCAGTAGCTTACCAACAACTTACCGTAATTAGAAAGTTCAATAAATGCAGCTTTATTTGCCTTTTTCGAAAAACAGTGCTGCTCAAGTTCATGAGCTATGGCTGATATTCCAGCTATGCCTCATTTAAAGGTATCAAGAAGAGGGAAATTTGCCACTTCAGGACCAGAGATTTGAATGACTCCAACTTTTTAATTTTTGGGCTACTAGGTAGATTTTTGTGGCATACTTTTCTGGAGAAAATCTTTTTTATCTAGATTTTTACTTTAGGTTTTACTCTTTCAGGACCAAGCCTATGTATACCCTTCAGGACCACAGCAATTTACATTCTCATATTGCAATATTACATTCTGGGAGCTTATAACTTTATCTGTCAATGTATATTTTTATTGTACCATTTTGGGAACATATAACTTAATTTACTTGAACTCTGAATAAAAAAAAAATATATATGACTTTTTTAGTTACATTTCCCCCCAATTTATAGAAAAGTATTAACATATTATCGTTATTCTATGAATCATAATGATTCCAGCAATACCAAACATGTATAATATTTTTATGTTTTACTACATTTGCATTCGGAAAATTTTATTTTTTCACTTTTTTGTGTCATGCATTTTTATGGAACATTTTTGGATGCAAATTAAACCTTTTTTATGGGGGAATCATAATTTTATTATTATTATATTCTATTTTATTATTTTATATATTCTTTGGTTTTAATTGAGACTTTATTCTACAGTTGAAACACCTTTACTGTATACATCTTCTCTTTGCTTTGACGTGGGCAGAATATACATTATATAAAGTGTAGATATCACTGTCACAGCTTTGTTTGTGAATATGTTTGATTTTTTTCCTTACAATCAGTGCATGAATACCTGATTGATTCAGGAATCAGATATTTAATAGAAAAGCTGCTTAACAGAAGTACAGAGAGCCAAGTCAGTATAGGCGGTCTACCACTTAAGGACACCCGACTTACAGATTACCCCTAGATATAGACGGACCACTGTGACCTCTAGGGAAGCTCTCTGGATGCAATGAGCAGATATAAGGTGTCTATAATGAAGTTTTATTGATAATCCTTGTTCCCATGACAAAATTTTGAAAATCCAATTGTTACAGTGAAAAAAAACATATTTGTCAAGAGTTACAATTACAAAATATACATGTTCCGACTTACATACCAATTCAAGTTAAGTACAATCCTAAAGAACCTATCTTGTACGTAACCTGGGGATTTCTTGGAATAAATCCTGCTCCCTCAAAGAAGTTCTGTAGCTGAAAGGTTTTTGGAGGGGAGTTTATTTGTAAAGACAGACCTTTACAGCCCCTGGGGTGATTTAGTGCAGTTTTTAGCTCCTGTTCTGCAGGAGATGGGGGATTGTGATATGTCAACTCATTCATTTATTCCATGATTACTGTGAAGGCTTTAGGGATCCAGACTGCCTCCCATAAATGTACAGTTAACAGGAACACTTAACAAAACCATTTAAAGATACTTTGTTCTAATCTTATACATCCCTGAAAACAGAAGATTTTAATTCTGGCAAACCTTAAAAAATTTTACCTGCCATCAGAGAAAAAAAATCTAATAACATATCAGAGGTTTTAATGTGCCAGGGGTTGAGTGCTAGATCCACTAATTGAAAATAACAGAGCACAGGTCTTAGTGGAGCGCTTGTACCGGAACAGTAAAAATGCCCAAAATAGCCAAGTGTACAGACTGCCACGCATCTGTGGCAAACTCCGTTTGGCTGGGCAGTGGAACGAGATTGTTTATTATTTACCTTTTCTCATAAATTGGTTGTTTTTTGTATCCATGATGTAGTCAGGAACCATAGTGTTGTTGGACATATTGTTTTTTTTCATGCTGTTGAAGCTGGAGTGCTCCAAAACCAAGTCAACAGCTTGTTCTTCTAGCTCATTTTCTAAGAATGTACAAATCTTCTTTATAGTTCCTCTTTGGTCCTGAAAGAAAAAAGAAAAAATGTCAACATATGCTGTCATTAAAGACTTAAAGGACATCTACCATCAGATTACCTAATGGTAGATGACTATTAAATACCTCCTTGTCCCGTCCCATGTGTCCCAAGCTTCATTTCTCATATCTATGCATGGCCGCGTTTATAAGATATGCAAATTATTCTGGGGTGCTCTGCAGAGTATCATCAGTCTCCACTGCAATATAATGCCAGCCACGTTCTGAGAGCCGGGATGTCATCGGCTCTCTTTTCCAATTTCACCGGCACTCAGAATGCGGCAGGCACTGCCACGGGCCGAGCATAAATTATATTACAATGAAGCCTGATGGTGCTCTGCAGATCACCAAAGGCTAATTTGCATATCTTATACATTTATTTTTTACAGAAATGAAGCTATGCAAAGAAATAAGGCTTGGGACACACAGGGACAGGGAGGTATGTAATAGTCATCTACCACTAGGTAATCTGATGGTAGATGTCCTTAAATACCATGCATAATATAAATATTATTTGCCGTCATAAACAACATGATTAGAGATGAGCAAAATTTAAAAAAAAATGATTCGGCAGAACCAACATATTTTCTCAAACGATTCAATTCATTATAAACTGCATCTTTAAAATACTATTGCTGCAAAATAGTCTCAAGTGACTAATAGTCATGCACCACTATAGTCAAGAAGCCCCCAGTAGACAATAGTTAAGCAGCTCACAGTAGCCAAGAGTCATGCAGCCCCCATTAGCCAGTAGTGAAGAAACCCAGAAGAGGTATTCCACCAATAAAAAAGTTAAAATTGAGAATCAATTCTTTACCAGAAAGATTCGGAGACTGACTTGGAGCGACACTACCACATTTTACTTCAGATCTAACCCAATCACTTCTCTTGTATACTTGATGGACCAGTATAAAGCGATCAAAGGAAAAGGCAACTTGTTGGCAAAATTAATTGCTTGTATATTTCAGAAATGATTTAATGGCCATCCGAAGTGTCAGCAGCAAGGACTGAAAATGAGGAAGCTGCAAGCATGCAATTTCCCATTGGAACTCCAATAGCCCCAGAGTCTTCCTCTGATTTATACAGACAGGCTGAACTTTAGGGAAAACCTACAAAACCCCTTTATGTCGTAAGGTAGTAATATTGGGTCCTTAACCAAACTGAACTTAAGCTAAAAATAAATCATACAAAAAATTATCAGGAGATGAAAATACATTGACATAACTACATTGCTAATCATTCATTGATTATCTAATACCGGTATATATATTTAATACCAGTTACATCTTTAAAAGAAATAAAATGTATCAAAATATATCAAAAATTAAGACCATACAATAACCACTATTAATGTTCTAACCTGATATATAATAAGAGGCATGGGGTAAAAAGCATGTTCCCAATCTCAAATTTATGGTCAGCACCTTATAGATGGAATCAAACATAAATCTCTAAAGTGAGCAATCTAAACAGTTCAAAAATCACCACAAGAGTCTTGAAGACAAGATTCTTTATTGTTCTGAGGAAAACGAAATAACATTTTCTAATTCTCTAATGTTATTAACAAAAATACAGCATTTGACAGATATAATTCCTACCAGTCTCTATCAGTCATGGTGTATTCAATTTCAGTTACCCTGGGTTCCGACCGTGAATCTTCAGAAGCTAAATAAAAGTGTAAATAAACCTGTACCCTAATGATCTAAGCACATTGTCAGCACACAGCATCTAACAGAGGGATAATAAAGTGTCTGTTTAGAGAGTTCCTTTCCACACTTTGGAATTTTACACTGACTATCACTGAGTGATAGGCGTTAAAACACCAATAGAACTAAGTAACATTGGGAGGTAAGTGATTTAAAAACATCACAATGCCCCAAACATCCACCACTTAAGGGAGAACATCAGGGCTGGGTATAATGATGTAACCAGGCTATCATGGACTATCTACTAAAGAACCGAACACAATAGTGATAACCACATCCTCGGCAAGTGGCTATCTCTTGAGATGTCTCAGCGCACCCGTAAAGAAGGCCCAGGGGGCAGACACCAATGATGTAACTCATCACGTTTCATCCAGTGAACCACACATCGCGAGAATCGGGAGCACATGACTGATACGCGCCATATCGGCTATGTAGATTAACCCCTTCACTACCGCACCACGTAAATATACAGCAGCTTTTACTGTGACATTGCAGAAAGGCTGTTTTTTTTTACGTAATGACAGTAGCCAACTTCAAAGGGCTGTATCTCCTGAACCCTGGCATCTAGCAACAGAATTCTGATGCCATATTAAACAGGAGAGTTTCTCCTTTCATATGTTATATGGTTTGTGTATGGATGCTCAACAGATCTGGAGATATCCAGGGGTCAGGAGATATAGCCGTTTGAAGTTGTCTACTGTCATGGCGTAAGAAAACATCCTTTCAGCGATATCACAGTAAAAGCTGCCATATGAGCAGAACATCAAAAATATACCTGGTCTTTCTGGCACCAATGACTATTGGGACTGAAGGAGTTAAGAGGTATTTCCACTATGGATCCAATATACATAGCTTAGTAAACAATAATGAAAAAATGGGTGTTAGAAGGTTTATAATTTTAGTAGCAAGATCTCAGATTTTCAAGAGATTTGAAAAAGCTATATTTTTGGTGACCAATTTAGTTTGGAAGCACCCTACGGAGGCTTATATACTATAAACACCCAGAAGCAACACCATTTTATAAACGTAACATCTCAAACTATTCAAATCAACATTTGGGAAGCATGTTAACAGTTTCTTTATTTCTCAGGAATAAAACAGAAACGGATCGGAAATTTTTACATTTTAATTTTTGAACAAGAATATTCTCATTTAGCCCTAAAATGTACACATTCAGATGGTATTAAGGGTAAAAATAAATTAAAAATAATGGGTCTGTTTCTTTCGAGTACGGAAATACCAAACAAGTGGATTTCAACTACTGTTTCGGCGCACATCGATGTCCAGAACGGAGTTAATACTATTGGGTCTTTGGCAGGCCGATTTGGCTGCAAATGTTTTGTGGAACCCCTAAGGTACCATTACAATAGAAAATACCCAAAGATTACACCATTTTGGAAACTACATCCCTCAAAGTATTTATCTAGGGCTGTTGTGAGCATTATAACCCCCTGGGTGAAGTCAAAATTTAATACAACAGGAATGGTGCAGAGTAAAAATCAAATATACCATTTTAGTGGCAAACATATTGCGGCAGATTTACCCGGTCCAGTCGCGATCCAGTGGCGGGTTCTCTGATGCCGATTCGGGTCCGGCCGGGATTCACTAAGGTCCGTGCCCCGATATCCACTGGGTGTCGCTGCTGCGTCGAGGTCCGCTGGAGTTCACTGGAGTTAACCTTCTATTTCTTGGTGCAGGTAAGTGCGTGTTAAGCGACACTTTTTTTAAAAAAAATACCACGGTTTTCTCGAATCCATCGGGTTTCTGATGGCCATGCCCCCGATTTCCGTTGCATGTAACCCGGCGCCAAAATCCAATCGCGTGTGCCAAAATCCCGGCGGAATTCGGTGCAAATCGGAAATCGTCGGGATACCCATAGGAATTGCGCAATTCGACCCTTAGTAAATGAACCCCATTGTGCCCAACTAATGCCACTTTAGACAAACAGCCCAAAAATCATTTTGCCGGTTGTCCGGAGAATGGCAATATCCGATATGTCATCAAAATCGACAGGCTGGGCACACAGCAGGGCTGAGAAGGGAAGGAGCAAAATTTAGCTTTTGAAGTACCGTTTTCAAACGTTTGGATTTGGAGTGCCATGTCGTGATCGCAAAGCCCTTGAAGTACCAGTGGAATAGGAATCCGATTTTAACCCCCGGCCAAAATGTAATGCAAAGTAAATGGTGTAAAGTAAAAATTTAAAAAAAATTCTCAACTATGTGATTTTGGTGCAAAATATATTGTGCCCAAATAATGCCACTTTAGACAAAGACCACAAAAAACATTCTTATGGTTGCCCTGAGTACCACAATACCCCATATGTGGCAATAATCGACAGGCTGGGCACAGCGCAAGGCTGAGAAGGGAAGGAGCAAAATTTAGAATTTTCACAAGTTTGGAATTGGAGTGCCATGTTTTCATAGCCCCTGAGGTACCAGTACAATAAAAGCCTCTGAGAAGTGACATCATTTTGGAAACTAAATCCCTCTAAGACTTTATATGTGGTTGTAGTGACCATTTTAACCCCAAAGATGCTGACCAAAATGTAATAAAAAGTGAATGGAATGGTGCAGAGTAAAAATGTATCTGTTCTCAAAAGTGCCATGTTAGTGCCAATGTATTTTGCCCAACTCATGCCACTGGGGGCAAACATGTCAAATATCATTATGCAGGTTATCCCGGTTATGACAATACTCCAGATGTGGCAATAATCGTTGAGCACAAAGCAGGGCTCAGAAGGGAATTGGCTGAATTTAGCTTTTGGAGCACTGTTTTCACAGGTTTGGTTTTGTAGTGCCATGTCGTGTTAGCAGTCAGTTAGCCACTGATAAGTGACACCATTTTAGAAACTACATCCTCAATGAAAAAATAATACAGAGAAAAAAATAGCATTTTTATCTGAAATATGCCATTTTGGTGCCAAATATATTATGCCCAAATCATGGCACTTAGACAAACGCCACAAAAATCGTTCTGCTGGTTGTCTCGAGTATGGAAATACCCAATATCTGGCAATAATTGACAGGTTGGGAACACAGCAGGGCTCAGAAGGGAAGGAGCAAAATTTTGGAGCTCTGTTTGGATTTGGAGTGTTATCTACTACCCTGAGGTAGTAGTGAGCATTTTAACACCCGAGCATTTTTTTCTCAAATATGGCATGTTGTATGCCAAATGTATTTTGCCCAACTCATGCTACTGGGGACAAACATGTCAGAATTATTATGTGGGTTATCCCGGTTATGGCAGTACCCCATATGTGACAATGATCTATAGCAGTGATGGCGAACCTTTTGGAGACCGAGTGCCCAAACTACAACCAAAATCTACTTATTCTCTGAAGTGCCAACATGGCATTTTAAGCAGTAACTTATTGCTATCTGTTCTTCCACTTCTTTCAATTTTATGCCCCCCCCCCCCAAGGCAACCAATACAGTTGAAGAAGGAGGGCACATTCATACTCTCGTTGTAGCTGCTCTGCAGGGTCTCTCTGTAGAGGAAAAGTGGTTGGTCCAGCAGGATGACCTCCAAAGATATTGCAGTATAGCAATAAGAGAGCAGCTTCTCTTAAGTTGCCTGGGACTTGGTGGATTTGGTCATATTTGGTAAACTCTGTCCTGAAGTGATGGTCTGAGTGCCCACAGAAATGGCTCCGAGTGCCACCTTTGGCACCCATACCATAGGTTCGCCACCACTGATCTATAGGATGGGCACACAGCAGGGCTGCTCAGAAAAAAGAACTGGCATATGAAGCAGACATTTTACATATATGTTTTTTTGGCATCAGGAAGAATTTGTAAATGCCCTTAGAGCCCGGTATAGTAGAAACCCCTGAGAACTGACCCTAATTGGAAACTGCAACCCTGCTTGAATTAATCTAGGGGAATATTGAGCATTTTAACCCCATAGCTGGACCCCAAGGATAATGTATAATGGATAGTTCATAGTAAAAAATATTGATTATGTCATCTTGTGCTCAGCACATGCTACTAGATACAAACACCCCCAAAATCATGATGCAGGTTCTCTCGGGTACGACAATAACCTACAGACTGGGCACATGGCAGGGCTCAGAAGGGAAGGAACGATATGCAGCATGATGTATAAGCTGTGGAGAGTGCATCAGGGAAATGAATAAATTATATATCCAGAGAGGTGTGATAAATTCTAAAAAAAATCTTTCATACATAATCCAGGTTTATCAGGGCAAAAGTCACACTGGTAAATGGTTTGCCTCCTTATACCCCTTTTGGAGCACACCCTGCACCTTTTTTGTGTCCTTTCCTTGCTGGCAGTTTGGGAAACTTCTCCTGGAAAGTGCTGCCCTGGTACAATGCGTGTGGTCTCGCTTCCAGAAGTACTGGCTCCCCCCTTTCTGGTCTCCAAAAATCAAATGCTTTATTACCACCTATTGAAACTACAGGAAATTTCCCCTCTGACCCGCACATTAATGTAACACATATACATTATACAGTGCAATCTGCATGATGTGTATGGCCAACTTCTTGTACCACACCCTTGATTTCAAAATGGCTTATATGGCTAAAGCACCTGGTCCTACAAGACAACCCTTCCAATGTACCTATTGTAGTTCAAAATGCAATCAGGTTTGGGGGTTTCTGTACTGGTACCTCGTACAGGGGCAGGGGTGCTGGTGTGCCCATATATTGTTGTTAATACAAAGACCTTTTCCTTGTACTTAACACACAATAAAGAGTTCAGTATGGGATGAAGAGGTGGACAAATAAAATAGATGCTCATCACCACTAGCAGATTCGGTATCGGAGGAAATATAACTTTATGCCTCCAGTGCTGTGTAGGTTTTATGCGCCATGATTTTCCTTGACCTGAAAAAGGTAAAACGTACGATGGGGGGAATAGTATACAAACTCATGCACACTACAGCCTCCTTTGCACTACAACCTCCTCTGCACTACTACCATTCCTAAGATCTACTACCTCCTCCCCTACCACATTGGAGAGCGTGGAGCTACTTTGAACTGCCCCACAGTGTCATAGAGCACTGTTATTGGTCAGTCTATATTGACTGGCCAATCGCAGCAATCAACATCGCAGGATCAATCCAATCGGTTGTGTGATGTCATAGGTGAGTCCCCTAGCGATTTCTGCCCATTCCTCCAAGCTGTCACCGTGTCTCAGATGCAGCGGTAACAGGTTAAAGGACATATGGACCCAGTTTATCGTGGCAAACACCAAACAGTGAACGTGCTCTGGTGGGTGATTATGGATGAACAGAAGACCGAAATATAGGTAAAAGTAACAGTGGTGGACTGTTTCTTAATAAGGTATTAGTTCAATATGTAATCAGCCATTGTAGAATACCCCCGCAGGATAAGTGTCTATAGCAACATACTCTTCAATGGTATAGTATCCTTAATGCCTTTGTGCTCCTGGAGGTTAGTGTTATCTCAATTCTGTTGATTTTCTTCTTTTTGTATATCAATATATTTTATCAATTGTTTTAAACGATTGATGACTCCATCTGACCTATTTCTACTTACCATAGGAATCTTGACGTATTTCCAAGGTATGAAACCAAGGCTCGCCATAAGCTAACCATATACTTCAATAAGTGTATAATCATAATTTTTTATTTGCTTGTAACCTTATGAAGGTTCCGGTGTGGAGCCAAAGCACTTTGCTTTTTATCAACTGCAATAAAATAAAACTTCAAAAAGACGCACTGAACTGTAGGAATTTTTTTGCTTCTCTATATCCTGTAACCTCCAGTGGACTATTTCAAGGATTATAGCTTCTGGCGCCTCTATCCACCCGTGAGTGCCTCCAGCTAAAAGCAGAGATTCTGGCTCGTCTTGGGGTCACCATACAAGTTTGTGCCAGCCGGGTCCACCAGTGGGCATACTCAGTAAAACTATCCCCATGCTCCCAAATGCATGACCTGATCCATCTTGTCCGGAAGTGGCTACAACCAGAGGACTGCACAGCTGGTCGAGAGAGTTGTTCTTGACAAGTTCACCCACTCTCTGCCTTCACAGCTCCAGCAATGGGTTGGAGAGGCCGGTCCCACCGATGCTGAGGAATTTGTGTCCCTGGTGGAGAGATATCAGGCTACAGAGGATCTTCTACTTGCCTCTCCCGCACAAAGCAGTGCCAATGACAAGGCCACCAAACCATTTGGTAAGACTGCTACTGCGGAAAAGGGCAAACAGGTCAGATTGGGAGGGGGTTCCGTGGGGTCTTGGTTACACAGACAACCAACAAGGCATGAGAGGTGTCAGCCATATACAGTGCTGGCGATGCCGTGAAATATGCCATATCGCTGCCAAGTGTCCCCTGTCAGTGGAGCCAATGGACTGCAGCCAGGCCGGTTCTGGCAACCAAATCAGTCACGGATGCAGAACCCCAAGTGTGTATGGTAACAAACGGTGGTCACACGGTGGAAGCCTTGCTAGACTCTGGGAGCCTGGTCACCCTGGTGCAGGGAACTTTAGTTGATCCTGGACTGGGCGTAAAGTGGAAGTGTTATGTATATAGGGGACACTCACGAATATCCCACTGCCATCATCATCCTACATACTTTTGTGGTACTATCACCCATAAAGTGGCGGTGGTGGGGTACCTGTTTCATGAGGCTATTATTGGCAGAAACTTACCAATGTTCTGGGACCTCTGGTGATGAAGACCCACCTCAGGTGCTATTTGCAGATAATGGACATGATATATGTCCGGCCTTGGCCCCCGAACCCTTTGAGGCCAAAGTACCCAAACCAGCAGTAGGGGTGACCCCAGGTGGTGAATTCCCTCCCCTAGAGGTCTTAGCTGATGAGGCCGAGGGTCAAGAGGAGGAGCCCGACATGCCGGACCTTGAGATTTCCCGTAAAAATTTTGGGGCTGCACAGCTCCAGGACCCTACGTTGCTTAAAGCACAGGAGAATGTTAAAGTGATAAATGGGGTGCCAAATAAGAGGGGCTGACAAAATATACCCCCAAATTGTGATTGTTGGGGATCTGTTGTACAGGATTGACCAGATAAATGGAGAGGAGGTTGAGCAACTTGTAGTACCCCAATCTCACCATAGGGTGGTGCTAGATTTGGCACATAAACATGTGCTAGGAGGTCACTTAGGTGCCGAGAAGACCCGAGAGAGGATCCTGCAGAGATTATACTGGCCTGGGGTGTGGGAGGAGGAAAACAAGCATTGGAGCTCCTGCCCCGAATGTGAACTAACTCCTGTACATCCTGGTTATCCTAGACCAGTGGTGGCGAACCTATGGCACTGGTGCCAGAGATGGCACTCGGAGCCCTTTCTGTGGGCACCCAGGCCATCACCAGAGAAGACTCCAGGTATCTTCCTGCAGTCATAGACAGCCCAGGACTTGCTCAGCATAAAGCTATTTTAAAGTAACAGAGCTACCTGGGACTACTGGAGGAGTGGGAAGATGTGGTCAGATCTGGATTATCATTGTAGCTCCTCATCAAACCCTGACAATTCCTCCTCTTTATGGGACCCTGGAGGGAAGCTAAAATGATCATCCAAATTTCTTCTATTTTCTTCTATTTGCTGCTTTATCGGTGTCCTCAGGGAGCTGTGACAGAGAAGGGAGTATAAATCACAAATTAAATTTCTGTGTTGGCACTTTTGCGTTAAATAAGTGGGTCTTGATTGTAGTTTGGGCACTCAGTCTCTAAAAGGTTCGCCATCACCATAACTATGCTACGCGGTATCCAGAGGCGGTTTCATTAAGAAACACCTCCTCCAAAACCATTGCTATGGAGCTGTTCCAGGTATTCTCCCGCACAGGCCTCCCCAAGGAAATCTTGAAATCTTGACCAGGGAACCACATTCATGTCTAAGGTAATGAAGGACATGTGTAAATTACAGCATGTTAAACAGCTCCGCACCTCTGTATATCATCCCCAGACAGACGGCCTGGTCGAAAGTTCCAACAAGACCTTAAAGGGGATGCTAAAGAGGGTGGTCAGCAAAGGTGGGAAGGACTGGGACTGTTTGTTGCCCTATCTGTTGTTTGCCGTACGTGAGGTACACCAGTCTTCCACAGGTTTCTCACCCTTTGAGCTGTTATATGGCTGTTCCCCACGTGGGCTCCTGGACGTAGCTAAGGAGAAATTATGCAGGACCGCATAGCGGCGGTGATGCCCCTTGTAAAGGAGAACATGACAAGGGCACAAGAGGCCCAGTGTAAGGTCTACAATAGATCAGCCAGACCCATGACCTTTAACCCAGGCGACAGAGTGGGTTAAATCCTTGACAAATCCTTGACAACCGAGGGAGTAGAAAAAGCGTCTGACCCCAAAAATGTGACACTGGAGGTAGATATATCCGATGCCTGAAGTACGGATCTCGGAGTCCCTTTCCGGGGCCCAGATTCAGGAAGCGAAGGAGTTTGTTCTCTGAAACATTGATGTGTTCTCTAACTTACCGGGTCGTACTTCAGTCATCAAGCATGACATCATAACCAAATCTCAAGTCCGGGTACACCTAAAACTCTACTGGGTCCCTGAAGCAGGTCGACAAGCAATATCCAAAGAAGTCAGGCAGATGTTAGACCTAGGGCTTATCGAGGAGTCTAAAAGTAACTGGTCGAGTCCTATTGTATTAATTCCCAAGCCTGATGGTTTCCTGCGGTTCTGCATCGACTTTAGGAAGTTGAACAAGGTGTTTAAAATTTGATTCCTACTTTATGCCCACTGTTGACTGGGTCAGACTAGGTTCTTCTCCACCCTTGACCTAAGCAAAGGGTATTGGCAGGTACCCCTCAGTAACAGTGCTAAAGAGAAGACAGCTTTTGTTACTCCTGATGGGTTATTTCAGTATGGGCGATGTGTCATCAAGCCCCAAGTAAATAAAGTGGAGGTGATACAGCAGTGGCCACAACCTTTGAGCAAGAAGCAGATGAGGGCTTTCCTAGGCATAGTCGGCTATTATCGCCGATTTATTCCCGATTTTGTGACAATAGCGGCACCCCTCACTGACCTGACCAAGGGTAGCGGGTCGGTGATGGTGAAGTAGAGTGAAGAGGCTGAGGGGGCGTTTCAGCGCCTTAAATGGTTTTGTGCAAGGGACCGGTACTGATTACCCTTAACATCACCAAGACCTTTATTATGCAGACTGATGCTTCTGACGTGGGCTTAGGGGCTGTCTTGTCCCAAGTAGTAGAGGGTGACATTTCTTAGCCCCCTCAGAAGAACAATAGTATAGTTGAGGGGGAGTGCTTAGCAAACAGATGGACCCTGGAATCTCTAAGATGTTACTTGATAGGGGGACAGTTTAAGTTAGTAACCGATCATTCTCCCCTCACCATGATGGGTCAGGCTAAAGAGAGGAAAGCCAGGGTCACAAAGTGGTTCCTAATGTTACAAAATGTCAAGTTCATGGTAGAACACAGAGCAGGGAAACTACATGGGAATGCCGATGCCCTGTCTCATACCTATTGTCTGATGGCCAAAGGCCAGAGTCAAACAGAGGGGGAGGGTATATGAGACACTGAAGGGGTTAACTGTGGATTGGCGATATGTTTCCCCTGGGTTTTCCTACTATGCAAGGCCTTAATGCGGAGGTTGTGTTGTCCAGCACCTTGGACACAGGTGGTGGGAGCAGCCTAACCAGGCTGCATAAAGCTGCTGAGTAAAGCTGAGAGAGTTGGCTCTGAAAGGAGGCTGGAGAGCACACTACAGCTCTGACCTGGAATAAACACAGACGAAACCTGTTTGGACTGAACTTTGGTGTTACTGTCTTGAGCTTCATCACAAATCTCTGCTATGTCTCTACTAGGCCAAATCTCATATATATATATATATATATATATATATATATATATATATATATATTCTAATATACTGTATAAAGCTAAAATTGTGTGCCCCGCAAATAGTCCCTATCTAACCCCAACCAATATAATGTGCCATTTCCTGCACCCCCATTCCTGCAGCTGCCCTTTTTTCTGTAGCCCCCTTTTAATGTTTTGATAAGAAGAAGGTTACAGAAAATGGGCTTTTCACTGTGAGCAAAAATACACATACCACATATAGATAAATATAAGCTGACCTGATGCAGCTTCCCTTCACTAATAAAAAGTCCAGCTGCAGCCCCCCCTCACTAATAACATATCCAGCAGCAGCCTTCCCTCAATAATAACATGTCCAGCAGTGGCCTCCCCTCACTAATAACATGTCCAGCAGTGGCCTCCCCTCACTAATAACATGTCCAGCAGCACCGTCCCCTCACAAATAAAATGTCCAACAGCAGCCTCCCTTCACTAATAATATGTCCAGCAGTGGCCTCCCCTCACTAATAACATGTCCAGAAGCGCCCTCCCCTCACTAATAACATGTCCAGAAGCGCCCTCCCCTCACTAATAATATGTCCCAGCAGCGGCCTCCCTTGACTAATAACATTTCCAGCAGCATCCTTCCTTCACTAATAAATGTCCAGCAGTGGCCTCTCCTCACTAATAACATGTCCATTAGCAGCATCCCTTCAATAAAACATGTCCAGCAGCGACCTCCCTCACCAATAACATGTACAGCAGCAGCCCTACCCCCCTAAAAAATGTGCAGCGGTGGCCTCCCCTCACTAGTAACATATCCAGCAGTGGCCTTCCCTCACTAATAACATGTCCAGCAGCAGTCTCCCCTTATTAATAACATTTCCAGTGGCGGCCCCTAATCACTAATAACATGTCCAGCAGCAGCCTCCCTTCACTAGTAACATGTCCAGCGGCGGCCTCCCCTTTCTAATAACATGTCCAGTAATGGCCTCCCCTCACTAATAACATGTCCAGCAGCAGGCACCCTTCAGTACTAACATGTCCAGCAGCGGCCTCCCCTCACCAATAACATGTCCAGCAGGAACCTCCTCTTAAGAATAACATGTCCAGCGCCGGCCTCCCCTATCTTATAACACGTCCAGCAGCGGCCTCCCCTAACTAATAACATGTCCAGCAGTGGCCTCCCCTTTCTGATAACATGTCCAGTGGCAGACCCCCTCAGTTATAACATGTCCAGCAGCTGCCCCGTCCCCCTCACTCATAACTTGTGCAGCAGCGGCCTCCCCTCACTAATAACATGTCACCATGGTGAGGAAGACACCAAATAGGTGACGATACGCGTGGGGTCTTCCTACCCCCCCCCCCCTCTCTCTGCCTACACCTGCCTGCCTTGCTTTATTGTCTCATTCTATGACAACATGGTATTGTATATGTTGGGCAGGTAGGGATCAATGCATCAGAGCTTTGTTATATTGTTCAAATTGCACTTTTCATGCATCATCTTTTGCACTTTAGCTCTATATGGTTATTCATATTCTGGTCCTTATGGTTACTATAGTTTTACTATTGGCAGACTGTAGTAGGGGGTTTCTAGGGCAACTTGGCCCTTGGCAGCTTTGTACACCCCTCTGGTGTACTTTTTAAGTGTTTTTATATTTATTTTTGTCCCGTCTTGATTGTGTTTAAAATTGTTACTTATCTTTTCTTTTCTTTTTTTTTTAATTATTAAATTCAAATAGTCAGTTTACAATTTATACTATATATATACACAATACTAGTCAGTGCCATACGCGCACATTACCATCGGCTCCACATTTATATACCACAGAAAAAACAAAACAAATTATATCTATATTATTTACTTATCTGTATTTTGTTTTAACTCTACATTCCTCGTGTCTGGCCGCTGTTTTCCCTAATAGCAATAGCAATCTTCTTCAACTAACTACCTCTCTTAACTCTATATTGTAAATATATGACCCACCCCTATAATCAACTAACCCCCCCCCCCAATCAACTGACACCTTACATTATTCTCATCTCACATGTGTTACAATTTTTACAGACTTCATTCACAGCCTAATCAAATATTTCCTTTGTGGGAATATTAGTATTCCAAGAACTCCATATACAGTCAAATGCTTTGCTTCCTTTTGCACTTCTTTTGTGCATCATAAACCTTTCCATCTGTATGTTTTATTGTCATGCTTATCCACATTTATTTGGTGGGTGGGGTCTTTATTAGAGAGAGCGAACACATCGTCCGAGCTTGGTGCTTTTCGAGCATTATCGTACTCGTGACTGCTCGTTGCTCAGACGATACTTCGCCAGCTTGAGAAAATGGATCTCCCGACTGTTTTGAGTTTTTGGCGGCCAGAAACAGAGCCAATCACACAGCCAGGAGAACTTCTGCACTCCACCCAGCATGACGTTGGTACCCTTACACGTTATAGCAGTGGTTGGCTGGCCTGATCAGGTGACCCTGGAATAGACTAGCCCTGCCCATGCGCCGTCACTATTCTCTGTCTGGATTCATTAGGGAGAGAGCTGCTGCTGCAGGTATAGAGTTATGCTGTTATATTAGTTACTGTTCGGCAGTGAGGTGAGTCCTACAAGAACCCAACAGCCTTGTTAGGCTAGAATAGGGTTTTTTGTTGTTATTGCTTGTGGCTGGCCTTGCTGGCACTAGTATTGCAGCTAGTACCATATTGTAGAATTCCAGGCTTCGAACGATATATTAGCTGTTAGTGACACACATATCCATCTCAAACACCTAAGTGGGACAATTGATTAGGGGTTTGATTGATTAGGCACGTCTGCTTTTTCTTTTTTTTTTAACTTTTCTTTTTTGTTTAACTCAAGTCATACAGGCACAGCACAAAATCCCAGTTGTGTGGCTGTCAGTGTAGGCTAGAAACTAGCCATACGAGAACCCAACAGGCCTCTTAGGGCTACAAGAGCGTTATATATTTTATTTTTGGTTGATTTGCTTGTGGCTGGCCTTGCTGGCACAGTAGTGGCAGCTAGTACAATATTGTGATGAATTGCAGGGAGTCTTGCGAATGTTCTTTAGCTCTTAGTGACACACATATCCATCTCAAACACCTAGTGGGACAATTTATTAGGGGTTTGATTGAATTAGGCACAGTCTGCTTTTTCTTTTTTTTTTTTTTTTCAAAACTAAAAGTCATCAGGCACAGCACAAAACCTGTTGTGTCTGTCAGTGTAGGTTAGAAACTAGCCATAGCAATAAGATAGCATGTTTTGGTAAAAAAAAAAAAACACAAAAAACACCAAAAAATTGTACAATTACACTTTAATTTTGTGAAAATGTTGAACCTGAGGGCTAGGGGTAGAGGACGAGGCGTGGGCGTCCAATACTGCAGGGGTCAGAGGGCCGTGTCCTGGGCGGAGTGAGACACCCACCTACTGATGAGGGAGCAGGGGGAAGCCGCAGAGCTACTCTCCCTAGGTTCTGTCTCAAGTTACTGGGACTCGTGGTAGAGCACTGTGAGGCCAGAACAGTGCGAACAGGTGATGTTGTGATGGACAATGCTTCTAGCCATTTGTCCACCAGTCAGTCTTCCACGCAGTCCACCCATGTCACCAAAATCAGCACTCCTCCAGTACGTCCACCTCAGCCTCCTTCCCCCCAGTCTGCCCCCTCCCAGGCATTTAAACTGGCATACTCTGAAGAACTGTTTCTGGACCCTTCCCAGAGTCACAAACCACATGTCCGGTTGCTGCTAAGCTTTTCTGTGCCCAAGTTTCCACCGGTCGGCAGTCTAGTGGGTGATGATGACATTGTGTGACATAGTGGAAAAAGTGTGTAAGAGGTGTGGACGATGAGGAGACACGGTTGTCAGACAGTGGTGAAGTTGTTTTAGGTCAGGAAGTCCAAGGGGGAGCAGACTGGGGATCGGAGGATGATGAGGTGACAGACCCAAGCTGGGTTGATAGGCCGGGGGAAAAGTGCTTCTGAGACGGAGGCGAGTCCTCGCTAGAACAGGTTGGAAGAGGCAGTGCTGGGGCCTGAGAGAGGCAGGGCCAGAGCTGGTGCATCAGCGCCAAATTTTTCATGTAGTGAAGCTCCGCGGTGAGGGCGAGATTTTCGGAAGTTCTGGAGGTTCTTTAAAGAAACACCGAATGACCGACGGACTGTGGTGTGCAACTTGTGCCCACACAGGATCAGCAGGGGTTCCACCACTACCAGCTTTAACCACCACCAGTATGGCCAGCATATGAATGCTAAACACCCACTCAAATGGAAACCAAGGCCGTTCCCTCCGGCCGGGCACACCACTGCTCTTCCCTATGTACACTGTGCCTCTGCTAGTCAGCACCCCTGCCCAGGACCCAGGCCCAAACACTCCCGTGTGAAAACCACACCTTCGCCTCAACGATCCTCCACCAGCATTCACAATGTCTCCATGCGCAGCATCAGCTCTCCATACCCAGAAGCTGGAACGCAAGAGGAAGTACAGTGCCGTCCACCCACACGCGCCAAGCCTCAACGTCCATACTCTCCAAACTATGGCCTGGAGATGCTGCCCTATAGGCTGTGTTAGAGACCGAGGCCTTTCGCAACCTCATGGCGGCGGCCGCCCCTCAGTGTTCGGTCCCAAGCCCACTACTTTTCCCGATGTGCCGTCCCAGCCCGCACCAGACGTGTCAGACACACATATCTGTGCCCTGACCAACGCCGTTTTCTGACAAGGCCACTGACCACGGACACGTGGACGAGTGCTGCGGGCAGGGCACTTATATCGCTGACGGCAATTGGGTTTAACTTGGTGGGGTTGGGACCGAGTTCTGACCATGGGGCTGGACATATACTGCCGACGCCGAGGATTGCGGGGCCTACCTCGGTCCAGGTCTCTCAGGCCTACTATGCCTGGCGCCATCAGTCGGTAGCTCTAGGCACAGCAGCAGTGCCGTCACTAAGCGACAGCAGGCGGTACTCAGACTGCTGAGTATAGGCGATAAAAGGCACACTGCCCAAGATCTATTACAGGGCATCACGGCGCAGACTGATCTGTGGCTGGCACCGCTGAACCTGAAGCCACGCATTGGTTGTGTATGACAACGGCCGTACCTGGTGGAGCTCTGCAACTCGGCGACTGACACATGTGTCCATTGCCTGGCCCCTGTGTTGAATCTCATAGTTCAGCGGTTCCTCAAGACATACCCCAATCTGTTGATTTGCTCACAAGGTGCGCCGCATCTGTGCGCATTTCAGGAAGTCCAGCACACGATGCTGCCACTATCAGGGCCCGGCCTCCAACTGCCCGCTCACCACTGCTGTGCGACGTGCCCCGAGGTGAATTCAACTTAACCATGTTCCCAGTTACCAGCAGCACAGAGCGATTGTAGACTGCCGATGTCACTTCCACCAGAACTGGTAGTCAGGTCAGTCAGCTCCTCTCAAGTCTACAATGAGGAGTGGACGTGATGTCTGATATCTGTCAGGTGCTAAAACTTTGAGGAGTCAACACAGGTGGTCAGCGGCAATGCCGCAATCATCAGCCTCACCATCCCGCCTTCTTGCCTGTTGAAAACTCTCTGGTCAGCATGAAGTCGGAAGCTTTGTCACAAGAGACGGGGGAAGAAAATTCCCTTTCTAGCCAATGCACCTCAGGCTGTTTCTCAGCAATATCAGAGGAGGTGGAGAGGATGAGGAGAGGAGGAGGAGAATGTTGGCGAGACAGAAGAGGGGAAGCATGCTCAGTCCTTACTGTTCAGCGTGTATGGGCAGAAGAAGAGGAGTTAGGAGGACGTGAGGAGGAGGAAAGGTGCAGTCAGACCAATGAGGGGAGGACTCTGGCGCATATGGCAGATTTCATGCTAGGCTGCCTATCCGTGACCCACCGTTCAAAAGAATTTATTTCCAGCAAACCGATTATCTGGGATTCACTCTCTGGAACCCTGGTACAAGCAAATCTTTCCACTCTCATGCCCTGGAGGAGGAAACGATGTAGAATGCTGAATACCAGAGGCCCCTGGTGCACAAGCTAAACAGTATTTCCCTTCTGACAGCGCTAGCGGCAGAGGTGTACTTCTCGCGGGACAAGTAGCGAGGGAGGTACGCGAGCCAGGCAGCTTGTCCAGCACTGGCAGGGGTACGCTTTACAAGGCCTTTGCCAGTTTATGTCACCCCAGCAAGACACTGACTGCCCCGTCTCGGCAGTAGGGAGTGGCTGATTTTACAAAGATGAGTGAGGGATAACGTGCGACATACCTCATCCTAATATCCACGCTCCGACACTACTGGTTACAAAGCTGGACATGTGGCACGAACTGCTGGTTGGACGCCTTGGAGGTTCTTGCCTGCCTGCCGCTAGCATCTCACTGATGCGTACACGCCTGTACGACTGAGTGCTGACGCTATCAAGATAATAAGCCTGGATTTCTCAGGATTTCCATCTCCCAGGTGAAAGAACTCAACCTGAATAATGCTGCACTCTCTCCTCATTTTCCTCCTTCTCCTCCTCGTTTGTACACTAAAAAGCAGAGGAAACTGGCTTTTTTTGCCAGGGCCAACGACTCTAGCATAGTAACTCTATGTTTTAATTTTCTGGAGGACCACCTACCTGCTCCTCTGGTTTGAAAACTTTGACTCCATTGCTACCTCCACACATCATCTCATAGCTGCCGTCCCAAGTCTCCATATGAGCGCCTCATACATCGTCCCCTTAGCAAACGAGCTGTGTCAGGCAGAAATTTGTGTTTTTTCATGGCTTCCACATCAAACTGTTAACTTTGTCGCCACCCTGCTTTTTATCCCCAAAATATCTGGCAAACTTTTATCATTTACCGATATTATTTTAGTGCTTCTTGCGCATTGTTTTACATCTCCCTCACCTGCCATAACCAAAACTTACTAAGAACAGTATTACATTGATTTATACAAAGGTTCTTAGAAGTGCGTTTGTCCCCCGCCTGCTTTGAAAATGTAATTTTTTAAAGTAACCGCTTCTGGCCCCCAGGCCCATTTTGGGTTGGGGAGGAGCGAGTAGACAGGGCTTGGACAGGCAGAGCTCACTTGCAGCGGACACGCCGCTCCATCCCAAGATTAGGCAGCCTCAGATGCATCCTCATACGCTACGGCCCCTGCTGTTTCCTGTCCATTTCGCCTCCACGATCCTCTACAGCATCTACCATTGTCTCCATGCGCAACTTTTAACTCTCTATACCCCAGATGCTGGAGCGCGAGAGGATATACAGCATATCATCCCCTTATCAAACGAGCTGTCAGGCAGAATTTTCAGGTGTTTCACCAGATACATAATGGAACTCAGCGCATCTGTTGCCGCCATGCTGGAGACCTGAAGTTTCAATCATAGCAGCGCAATATGGATGCCCCATACTGTCACTCTTAATCACGGAAGTGGTCTCCATGGCTGCCTCCACATGTCGTGGAGCCTGACACGAGCTGTGTCAGGCTCATTTTTCGGGTGTTTCACCAGATACGTTATGGAACTTTGTCACTATGTCGCCACCATGCTGTGTTATCGACTAAATATACCGTCAACCTTTTGTTGACATAGGAAATCATTTCAGCGCTTCTTGCTCACCTCCTTTGGTTCCTCTCTGCCACCCATTGGTTTGAAGCCTGAGTCCATTTGGGGTATGTCGCCATGCCACTCTCTAGCCTGCCGCTGCCTCTGCATGCTGTCTTCTATAGTGTAAGGGCCTCATTCGGTCACTCTGTCATCGCCATGCTGTTGCCCATAATTTTGGCATAATGGTGCGATTAAGCAGCCTCAGAGGCATCCATGCATGCTGCCCCTGCTGTTTCCTGTCCATTTCCATGGTGTTTCCATCATTTTCTGATGTTTCCAGGTGTTTGGCCAAGCTTCCCTGCGCAGACCCTCGGTCTCCTTGAAAAATGCTCGAGTCTCCCATTGACTTCAATGGGGTTCGTTATTCGAGACGAGCACTCAAGCATCGGGAAAATTAACGAGCACCCGAGCATTTTAGTGCTCGTTCATCTCTAGTCTTTATTTATCCAGTTCTTAACTATACAAAATCTAGCATTAAATAGCAGTTTCTTTACTGCTATATTCATGTTATTTAATTTGTTGTTTCCTTCTAATAAACCCAATATACATATTTCTAATTTAGGCCTAACATCAATTTTGTAAATATCTTTTATTACCAACAATACTTTCTCACAATAACCTCTAATTTTACTGCATGTCCAAAAAATGTGAATATCATCTGCAGCTCCCTCCCCACATCTGTTACACCTAGAATCCTTACCCCTATAGCATCTAGTGATTTTTCTAGGGGAATAATACAATTTATTCAAAATTAGCAATTTTTTATTTGAAGGATTATTTGAAGTTCTTTTTGGAGCAATGCCCATTTATCACATTCTATTTCTCGTATTTCTCCATTCCCCCTGTTTATTAATCAGGTCTTTATAAATTTTAGCCATTTTCAATTTAGAGGAGAGGGCATCATACAACATTTTTATTAATGGTGGGGATTCTACAATAACATAATAATTAGGGTCATTATTAAATGCCCCTCTTAGTTGCATGTATCCGTACCACATATCTCCCTCCAAGCCAAACTCCTCCTGGAAAAGGGCTTGATCTTCCCTCCCTCTACCATCTGTTGAACGTATCTTACTCCCTTACTGGCCCATTTCTCTAAATTTATTTCTATGGGAACATTAAGTACTTTATTTCCCCATAGCGGTGTAAATTCCACCTGTCCCCAGAGTTGGCATCTTTTCTTGATTTCTCCCCAAATCATGAACATTGGCATTAGGATGGTCCCTAAGTACTAGTTCCATACTGGTAGCATGTTGGTAGCAGTGAGACCTGACAATCAGGAACAAGGAGACAGAGCACTGCAGGGAACAATGAATGTATACGGGACTCACTTACTATGATTGGACTCACATCTAATGCATACAAGTTCACAAACTGATTTTTTTAACATTTCCGAAATGAAAAGGAAACATTTAGGGACAAGGGCAAAACGTTTTAATCTTAGTTTTTTAGTATTTATTTTGTGTGGGTTTATTTGAATGGCAGGTTTCCATTAATCAAGAGAAAAAGAAAATAAAAAGCATACATACAATATATTTTTTATTATTTTTTAATGGAAAATGTTTTTATTTACCTGTTTAAGATCTTCATAGGTAACAAGCAAAAAGTTTTTTTTGTCTTTCATTTGCATCCAGCCCTTTATGTGGTCAAACCAGGAGCCAAATGGCACTGAAATGAAATTATATAACAAAAATTATTTTAAAAAAATGAGGTAGACAATTTTTTTTTTCAAAATGCTAATATTTTATAAATATGAAAAATTGCAAGGATAGCCTATCCAAATATAAATAAATATACATGCAAATGTACATATAAAGCTATTCTACGGTACCATGTTTTCAGAGTGCTGTGAATGTATGTTAAGAACAGCTGGGCATCCTTCAGAGAAGGCAGTTATTTTAACATTTTGACTTTCCAGTCACATAAAACGGATCACAGGTCCATTGTTTTCTCTACTCTCCGTTAACACTTGTGATTGGTGCTGGTACCAATCTTGGGTGTTAACATTTAAAGTGCTGTAGTGGAGTTTACTAATGGTCACCCCTGACCACCCCAGTGTGTGATGAAGGGGATCCCATGGAAGTTAGTACCAGAATATGGTCATTTGTCATTGTCCCTCATCCCTTTAAAATTTTAGGATTGTATCTTTCCATGAACCTCACTAGATTACATAGCCGATTTTATAGGTAACACTCCCAGGTTTGATATAGGATGATAAAGAATGGAGTACTAAAGATGGTTGTATCATTTTAAGAATCTTCTGTGAAGAGTTATGAGTTGTAACAACAATTCACTAACTAAATGTGCCTCACTGAGGGGGGTGCAGTTTGCATTAGAACATCCTTCCCTCACTGGTGTCACAAGCTGGGGCTATAGACAATCTCATTGACAGTTTTTTTTCACTAAGAGGCTAGATCCTCTTAGTGAATTTTGTCACATGACTGCCATTGGGGGGTAATTTTAATTCTGGTGTTCTAAACACCAGTCTTAATGAATCCCCCCTTCAATGGTTCAGTGCAGCCTAAGGCCATGTTATTGATGCAATTGAATTGTTTTTTGGAATGAAAATCAAGCACATCCAGAATATCTACTCTTGAATGCAGTTGTGTTTAGAGCTAGATGACTGCATCTGGTAAGTAAAAACAAATAAATTCAAAGAATTCAGCAGCACTTTATGTAGTGAATGAAAAAACAAATGGATTTATTCCAAACAAAACACAACACAACATTTCAGCTTCTACATGAAGCCTTTGTCAAGATGTTTTCCCTTTAACAACAACTTTATAAAAACATTTCTGAGCTGGGTAACCAGTTCTATGCTATTTTGCAACAACAGGCCAAAGCTGCTGCAAGCACCTCTTGCTGACCAACGGCATATGGTAAAAATGCTTCTCCTGGATCGTTTCTCATGTGACAATGAGGAATCTGAAATGTTCCAGAAGTCATCTTTACTGTACTTTTCAGTTAGTCCACTTGCCACCAAGCCCAGATGGTAGCAATAGTTGTCTTTCTAGTGCAAGGAGTTCCCCAGTCCTGGCCCATGAATCTTCCTGTAGGAGCGTAGGAATTAATCTCTTTGAATCCATTTATGCTGAGCCTGATCATATTGCACCTGCAGAATTCCAGCTTCTGTTGTTGCAACAAGGCGTAGCTGAGGAGTATTGTATGGAGGTACCTAAGCACTATGCAACAATAAACTGCTGTGAACCCTCTTTGAAGGCCCTTTTTAAGCAGGACTTACCATACTAATGTGACTGTACCTTAGCTTTACAAAACCGGCACAAATAACACAAAGACTTCCTTGTTGGGAGGAAGTCCACAGCTTTAATCTTTAACATTGTAAAAACTATGAGGACCAATGGAGAACCTTACACCCTTTTCTCATTTCACCTAGCATGCCAGGCCCCGCCTCCACGGGGGGCATGTCTTAGTTGATCCATGAGTTGATCTGTGATAAATCCTGAGAGGGTCAAAGATTCCGCCATGGGCCTAGCTGTGACTACCAACAAACATTATTTACATTATAACAAATACAACAAAAACATAACACTGGGAGGGCGGGAAGGATCTTTCCTGAGCGCGGAGCAGTCCAGAAAGAGGTCTGGCTATCTCCGCCCCCGTGCTCCCCTTAAAGATGCAGTGTATGGCCAGTCCTGCAACCCCCAGCTTGTACAGCCCGCAGGTTAGGTAGGAACTTTTGAGCCACTTAGGGATGCTTGAATTGAGCATCCTGATCTCAGTTCCTTAGTACTAACTATGGCACTGGCAGTCCAAAGGGACATCAGAGGGAGTAGACAGCGGAAGAGCAGGACGAAGAATATGTCCGTTGAACCACAAAGAATGTAGCCGAGCCAGTAGACCCCGAGACCAGGGAATTGTAGGGGAACTCAGCCCATGGTAGTAGATCAGCCCAGTTGTCTTGACGGGCTGAGATGAAGTGGCGGAGGTAACAGCCCAAAGTCTGGTTCTCCCTCTCTACTTGACCATTCGACTGAGGATGGTAGGCAAAAGAAAAATCAATGTTGACCTGCAGCTGGTTACACAGGGAACGCCAGAAACTGGCACAAACTGGACTCCTCGATTGGACACTGTGGGGCAGATTTATCAAGCTGTCTGAGAGTCAGAATATTTCTAGTTGCCCATGGCAACCAATCACAGCTCAGCTTTCCTTTTACCAGTGCTCATGAATATTTTAAAGGGGAGCTGTGATTGGTTGCCATAGGCAACTAGAAATATTCTGACTTTCAGACAACTTGATAAATCTGCCCCAGGTGTAGAAGAACACCATGCAGCTGGAAGATATGTTTGAAGAACAAACTGGCAAGCCGTGGGGAAGACAGAAGACCTGGAATGGTAACAAAATAAAAAAAATTTGGAAAACTGGTCCGTCACCACCCAGATGACAGTACTGCCCAAGGAGACAGGCAGATCGGTGCTTAAGTCCATTGCCACATGAGATATTGTCAACAGAAGTAACAGTCCAGGCGGTTTAAGACGAGAGGCTAGTTGCGGGCACAATAGGAGCAGGATCCCACAAACTCCCAAACATCTTTGACCAGGTCTGGCCACCAGTAGTAGCGAGAGATGAGGGCCACGCAACATTGCATCCCTGGGTGTCCTGCCACACGTAAAGAATGTCCCCAACACATGATCTTCTTCCAGAGAGCAGGTCTAAAATATGTCTTGCTGGGAGGTAGCTGCCGAAGATCCACCGGAGCTGCAAAATCAAACTGGTCAGGAGAAATGATGTGCCAAGGAGCTGGTTCTACTCTAACAAGATCCGAAGCACGGTATAGAGCATCAGCCTTGACATTCTTGTCAGCCGGACGAAAGTGAATCAGCAGGTTAAGCGGGAGAAAAAAAATGATCACCAAGCTTGCCTGGTATTCAGGTGCTTGGCTGTCTGGAGCTACAGTAATTTCTTGTGGTCAGTGTAGACACTAACGGGATAGAGAGCTTCCTCCAGAAGATACCGTCATTCTTCCAAAGCAAGTTTGATGGCCAACAGCTCTCTGTCTGCAATCGAATATTTTCTCTCAGTGGGAGAAAAAGTCTTGGAAAAGAAGCCGCATGTGAAAGTTGACCCCTTGGGCCCTTTGTGGGTGAGCACCACTCCAGATCCTACAGAGGACGCATCTACCTCAAGTGCACAACACAGGATACTCATCACTTTCATGTTTTGCACAGGGCACCTACGCAGTCTCTGCGCGCTAGAACCTTTTTGGGACTGGGCCCACATACAGGTCATCAATCAGATTATTGTCCATTTGATGCAGTGGAACACCTAACATGCTCCTGCTGTTAAACACTTTTTTAGCTTGATCCCTGGCGTGGCGGGTTATATGGTTAGAACCCTTTTGGCGCAGCTGCCACTCACTACAGGCATCCCTCTCTTCCATAATTTACTGGAGGCCACTACCGGCTTACTCTGAGGTTGGATAGATCACCATTTTTTGGGAACCCGCCACCACTAAGAGTTATCAAACGAGGTGTGTCAGGCAGAAATTTGGGTTGTTTTCATGGATTCCACATCAAAGTTGTTAACTTTGTCGCCACCCTGCTGTGTTATCCACAAAATATACTGGCAAACTTTTACCATTTAGGGATATTATTTCAGCGCTTCTTGCGCATCTGTTTACATTCCCCTCACCCGGCATATCCTAAACTTATAAGAACGCTACTACACTTGATCTTATACAAAAGGTTCTTAGAAGTGCTGTTTGGGGAGTAGCCTAGAGACAGGGGCTTGGATTGGCGAAAGCTCGCCTGGCAGCGGAACGCCAGCTCCATGCGCATCATGCGCTTCTTGCGCATCTGTTTACATTCCCCTAACCCGCCATATCCCAAACTTATAAGAACGCTACTACACTTAACTTGGTGCAGGCTGGGACCGAGTCTGACCCTGGGGCTGGTCATATACTGCCGACGCAGAGAATTGCGGGGCCTACCTCGGTCCAGGTCTCAAAGGCCTACTATACCTCCTCCCACCCCTCCTCCACCTCCTCCTCCTCCGAATTACCATCCGTGGGCATGGCGCCATCAGTCGGTAGCTCTAGGCACAGCAGCAGTGCCGTCGCTAAGCGACAGCAGGCGGTGCTGAAACTGCTGAGCCTAGGCGATAAAAGGCACACCGCCCAAGAGCTATTACAGGGCATTCCACATCAAAGTTGTTAACTTTGTCGCCACCCTGCTGTGTAATCCACAAAATATACTTGCAAACTTTGACCATCTAGGGATATTATTTCAGCGCTTCTTGCGCATCTGTTTACATTCCCCTCACCCGCCATATCCTAAACTTATAAGAACGCTACTACACTTGATCTTATACAAAAGGTTCTTAGAAGTGCTGTTTGGGGAGTAGCCTAGAGACAGGGGCTTGGATTGGCGAAAGCTCGCCTGGCAGCGGAGCGCCAGCTCCATGCCAAGATCCAACTAACATAGTTTTAACTGCAGCACCTTTAATCTACTACTAGTTCACTGCCTCCATACATGGTCCCCTTATCAAACGAGCTGTGTCAGGCAGAATTTTGGGTTGTTTTCATGGCTTCCATGTTAACTTTGTCGCCACCCTGCTGTGTAATCCACAAAATATACTGGCAAACTTTTATCATGTACCAATATTATTTGAGCGCTTCTTGCTCACCTCCTTTGGTTCCTCTCTGCCACCCATTGGTTTGAAGCCTGAGTCCATTTAGGGTATGTCGCCATGCCACTCTCTAGCCTGCCGCTGCTGCCGCTGCCTCTGCATGCCGTCCCCTATAGTGTCAGGGTCAATTATTGGATGTTTTAGATGCTATCTAGCTTCATTCTGTCACTCTGTCATGGCCATGCTGTTGCCCATAATTTTGGCATAATGGTGCGTTTAAGCAGCCTCAGAGGCATCCATGCATGCTGCCCCTGCTGTTTCCTGTCCATTTCCGTGGTGTTTCCATCCTTTTCTGAGGTTCCCAGGTGTTTGGCCAAGCTTCCCTGTGCAGAGCCTTGGTCCCCTTGTCCCCACGTTGAAAAATGCTCGAGTTCCTACCGCATTGAATCAATGGGGGTTCGTTATTCGAGACGAGCACTCGAAATCGGAAAAGTGTTCTCCGAATAACGAGTACCGCGAGCATTTTAGTGTTTCGCGTCATACTCTAGATGCTATCCTAGTGGCGATGGCTATTTTCTTAGCCCAAGTATGAAAGCACACTGCTTGGCCAGATAATACGCTGGTTACAAACGAAAAATAAACGTAATAAAAAGTTGATGCACGACGCGTGTAGCCCTAATTGAAAATCAAACCCCCTATAAACATTTTTTCCCATTCGGTCTTTTGCGATGGATGTGTGCGCACTATAGCGCTAACACAAACGTCCAGTCTACTACAAATTACTCACAATATGGTAGTAGATTGCACTGGTCAGCAAGGACAGCCACCAGAGATTCAACCAAAATAAAATATATACGCTATGTACCTCCTAAGTACGCCGTTGGATTCTACTATGGCATTTTCTAGCCAATGTCGAAAGCACACTGCTAGCCAATGATCACCGATGAGTTACGAAAAAATAAAAGTAAAATAAAGTAAATGAGACTGTGCCTAGTTGAAATCCAAACCCATATAAAAAGTTTCCCACTCGGTCTTTGATCGATGGTATTGGTCGTCATAAGCGACTAACACAACGGTCGCAAGTCTCCCTACTACAATTTCCTCTACAATATGGTAGTAGATGCACTGCAGCAGAGACAGCCAAGCAGATCAACCAGAAAAAATATAACGCGCATTAGTGCCTAGTAAGCCGTTTGGAGTTCGCATGATGGCTATTTTCTGAGCAAGTATAAACGCACACTGCTTGCAGATAGATGACGCTTGAGTTTACGAAAAATGAAAGTTAAATAAAAAGGATAAACGGCAGTGTGGCCTAATGTCAAAATCAAACCCCTAATAAATTTTCCCACTTCGGTCTTTGCGATGGACGAATGCGTAACTAACGCTAAACCCAACGTCGCAATCTCCTACTAAATTCATCACAATATGTAGTAGTGCCACTGCACAAGGACAGCCACCAGCAGATCACAGGAAAATAAAATATATCTAACGCTAGTTGATAGCTAGTAGCCGTTTGGATCTTATGCTATTTCTAGCCAAGTAAGAACGCAACACTGCATGCCAAGTGAGATGACGCGAAGTTATGAAAAATAATACACTAAAAGAAAGTAAATGGCAGACTGATGGCCTAATGTGAAATCAAACCCTAATAAATGTGCTCCACCTTTGGTGTTTTGAGGGGGATATGGTGCACGAAGAGCTAAAACAACGGTAGCAAGTCACCCGCAAATTCCCCAATATGGTACTGCTGCAAATAATACAAAAAAAAAGTATAAACGTTACGTTGTAGCCCTAAGAAGGCTGTGGATTTTCTCTGTAGAAATCACTACCTGCCTACACTATTCTAAAGAACAGCACTAACGTTATTCCCCTGACCAGCAGCGGCGCTCTCCCTAGCGATCCAGGACACACATGATGCCAGAGCAGCGCAGGCAAGCAGGGCTAGATCTATTCCCATGGTCAATCCTGATCTGGCCAGCCAAACCACTGCTATCGATGTATAAGGGTACCACGTCATGGCTGGGGAGTTCAGAGTCTCTGGCTTGTAGATTGGCTCGGTTTGGCCCCAAAAAGAAAACGGCGGGGAGCTGCCATTTCTCGAGCGGGCGAAGTATGCGTCCAGAAACAGCGACAGTTTATTGAGTCGCTAATGCTCGACGAGGCTCAAGTCGGAGAGTATGTTCGCTCAATCTCTGTTATAACCATTAATTGTGACACTGTCAATTTTGAAAAATCAAGTCTGGTCATTGGAGCGTAAAAACTAGCGTTGGTGATAAGGGGTGAATATATTGTTCCCGTGATAATGTTGTTGGTCTCTAGTGGTAAGATGCATAATTTGGCCCTTATTGGAGGACTTGGGGAATTGCTTTTAAAAGGGTCTGGGGGGTTTTCCAAGAAATGCACTCATGGTCAGCAAAGACAGTGCTCTGACCATATTTCTTGCGGTTATTCCCAGACAGCAAGGCAGTTACACATCACAATGTACCTAGGAAACAGTCAAAACTTGTTTCCAAACACATATCACATACAGTGTTACACACAATACCCAAACAAAGGTATAGGCCCCCTCTAACTATTAGTTATCCACTAGTAGGGTGGGTGGGGATGTTATGATTGCAGTACAGAATAACCATGGGAATGTTGAAGACTTCTGGAGTAGTTCAGTAATAGAAACAGAGGTCAACAGGTGATAACAAATGATTATGAAAAAATGACTGTAGGAAAATACCACATCTAATACACGTAACATAGAGTTCGGTTATGTCAAATAGAATGGATAACGGTTTTTGTGATTGGTTACTTTGTTGCATATTTGTTTGTGTTTGGTTATGGATTGGTGAATATCCTTGTCGTGTACCTGTTTTGTCTAATCTCTGGTTTGCGCAGAGGTTATTGTTATTCCTCTAATAGGTGTTAGGAAATTGCAGCCGATTAATGATTAACTTCTTAACTGCCTTATGGAGTTTTGAGTAATTTGAGTGAGTAAAGGAGCAGGAAAAAAAATCGAATTTTTAAACCACACCATTTTCCTTATAATAAATTTTACATTTTTTCATAATTAAAGACAAACCCCCATTTTTCTACTAAAAAAAGTATAATTTGTCATCGAGAAAACTTGAATCACATAGATAGGTAAAAGCCTTCTAAAGTACAAGCCAAGTCACCCTAAAGTTAGCGGTCGGGGTATGAGAGTTAAAAGTGTCTTTGGTAAGACAGGGAATGAGGAATGTTCCTATTTTTTTCCTGCTCACTTTCCATAAGAGATCATTTTTTTATTGTTTACGTCGAAGAGACATTCAGAACTTGATTAAAGCAATAAGAAAAAAAAAATTCATATTTTTCAATGGATTCATTATAAGGTAAAATAGCTTAAAGGAAATATACACACTGGACTCAAGGTTTTTTGAACCAAACACACTTACCATGGCAGGTTCTGTTTAACTCAGCCTTCATTATGTATTGATTTTCCCGCCCTCCCTCAGAGAGTTCAACTGTTTGTCCAAAAAAACAAGATAAATTAGAACAGATCCTGACTGCCTTGAAAGTGTCGTGTGGTTACAAACTTCACCAGTGGGTAGCACACGTGACTACTGGGGTAGTAGCGCTACAGCCGTGCCAAACAGGGACTGGTTCAACGTCCCATGGTAACATCGTGCAAAGAGTTTTGTATGTGCTCTACGTGTTGCGTTGGTTGTCCACAATCCAAAGCATAATGCAGGTTTGATTTGTAGTGGGAGCCCCACTGGGGCACAATAGACTTGATATGGCAAACCTGGTGGCAGCGCTGCATAATCTGTGTGCACTATATAAATAAAGGAATTGAATAGAAATAAAGAAATAATATCCAGTGATAGAGTGAACGACTTAAAAAGGTCACAGTATGCTGGTTTCACATCCTGACACCTTCTGATAATGAAAAACCGTACTAACTTTTCTTGAAAGTAAATTAAGTACCCCTAACTATTAATTTTCTGTAGGTTCGTGCAAATCAGTTGGCACCAAATACAAGAATGTTTGATCCGTTTCTTTGTTGTGCAAACAGGAGAATATGGGCAATAATCAGTCTTCTTCAGCAGGGTCTACCAACAATCTACTAGAAGTTAAAAAACGAAGGGAACAATGGGTATAGCATGGAGAATGCTACCATAACCAGTGGGTACTAGTGCTATCATTGTTTTATCCCTCAATCAAAAAGTGGTATATGGGATTGATGATAAGTAACGTTACTATTTTGATGGGGAAACTCATGGCGCTTTTGGTCATTTTAATTAAAATATATTTGGGAGTAGGTAGGAAACACTAAATACTTGTGAGCATATCACAGTACACACATTTTATTAAGATTAAATTTTTCAATCTTGGTTTATAAGTGCAACCAATTGCGCGAGATCAAAAATGTTCTTTTGTGCTCATTAATGTAAACTCTGCACCCTATCTCTGACAGAGAAAATTAAATGGTGATATTTTGCTAATTTATATTAAACATGGAAATATACATATCATAAGTATTCACACCTCTTTGCTCGTAATTGAAGTAAATCAACCTTTTGAGCTAGACAGCATGAGTCTTCTTTGTGATGCACATGTTTTCACACGGGAATTTGGGTATCACTGCTTTGTTCTGCGAGCTTTTTCCTGTTCACTCAGTTGGATGGTGACATGGGTGACAGCCAGTTCAAGTTCTTCAGAGATGCTCATTGGGTTTAGGTCAGGCCTGGCTCTGCATCAGGAATGGTCACAGAGTTGTTCGAAGCCATGGTTTGTTATTTTAGCTGTTGCTCTCAAGGCATTGTCTTGTTGGAAATGAACGCCTAACCCAGCTAAGGTCGTAGCAACTCTGGAATTAGCTTTCATCCAGGTCATCTCTGTACTTGTCCTATTGCAACAGTTTTCTTCGTCCAGCGTGCTAAACGGACAAAAACCTAAGCAGATGCTGCCACACAAATGTTTCATTTTTGGGAATGTAGTTTGCAGGTATTACATGCTTGGTTTCTCACAAAACACCCTTAGGACATTAACACCAAGTTTCAATCTTCTCTGGTCCATCTACCAAAGAATCTTTTTCTCATAGGTGAAGACTTTATATGGTTTTTTGCAACTATTACAGCTTCATATGTTTCTACTGAGAGGCTTCTGTGGGCACAACTCTACACATAACTTCAGATGGTGGAGGGCCTCATTGAACAGTTGACTTCGTGGAAATTTCTCCACATACTCCCTACTGTTATTTTAGGAGCCAGCCAATGATCTTTGGTGTTCTTTATACACCTCTCTCACAAAGGCTGTTACTCATCACCGACTGCTTAGTTTGGTGGACGCCAGGTTAGGAATTCCACAGTTCAGCCATTTAAGGTTATGGAGTCCACCTGGTGCTCTTAGAGAACCTTAATGTTGCAGAAACGAAATTTTGTGTAACGCCTTGGCCAGATCGTGCTTGTCCACAATGGGGGGGGGTCTTGGGCAATTCTCCTGGACAGGTTACTAGGACCAAATTATACTTAGTGCTCTGACACGCACTGTCAGCTGGCTGAGTCTGATAAAGAACGGTGTGTTCCTTTACCTTAATCAAGCGTCCAATAGTTGATTATACACACTGCGTAGACCATTTCAAGGCGTCATCTAATGAAAGACAGATGTGATTTACAATAGGTGTCACAGAAAGGTCTGAATACTTGTGACCAGAGATTTTCAGTTTCTCTCTCTGTTAATTAATTGAGCAAAATATCTCCATTCAGTTTTTTCTGTCAAGATGGGGGCGAGTGACAGCAGAGCATGTACATTAATGAAAAGAAAAAAAGAATATTTTTGATCTTACCAATTCAAGCAATTGAAACAATGAGATGAAAATCTTTAAATAACACGGCACGTCCCCAGGTTATGTTAACGGATAGTTTTAGTTCTTATAGTTTTGTTTTAAGTTTGAATTTAATGTCGAACGATATTTTTTGTGTCTCTATGACAAGCTTAGATGTTTAAAAATGTTTGGGGCGTAATGAGAACCAGGATAACACAGAAATCTTAATTGCAGACACCTTGATACCTGTTATAGAGTTGTTTATTGTGCTAAGACTAAAGTACAGAAATTACACAACATCCAAGGTCCGTTTGTAAACTAGGGGTCTCTGTAAGTCGGGCATTCTGAAGTAGGGACCAGACTCGTATCTATATTACTATTCTGTCCTCAACTGTAGTTACTCATGTGTAAAAAGGTGGATTGGTTTGGGTGATTTTATTTATTTATATTTTTTATTGCATTTTAAATTATGACAGGCAGCACTCGCTGTAGGGTTGGGTAACCAGAGAACAGGGGATGATAGTTGCCGGAGAGGCTGATCCCACCTCTGTCCCTTCCTATAGCCCCCCGCCATACGCTAAACAACGTGGGGGCAACTACGTGAGACTCGAAATACACTGGATAAGTGTGGGAAGGAACACAAAACAGACTGAACAACATTTAAAAACACAAAAGAATGGTAAATAGCCGGAGTCACAACGAGTAGGGTACGTAAGACGCAAAATTAGTAAGTCAAAATCAATGTCAAAAACTAGAGATGGTCAAACTTCACATACGATACAAAAATTCAACCTAATGCAGCGAGCGAGTATGATGAAGGTATTTCAAACACTGCGAACAGGGTAGACTATGAGCTGCCATTTATGCAGCCGACACCCACTCCAGAACCCGATAGGAGCTGGACAACTTCTGGGAATTACCCCCTGGGTTGCAGAACAACCAGGACCATGCAGAGTAAAACAAGTCCCACCAGTTCCGAAACAACTCCTAGACATCGCGAGATGTCTTAGGCATGCCACTGTCGCGTGACGAAAGGTGGAGTTTGCGGGGACACAACCGGGGAGTCGGAGCGCTGCTGGCACCAGAAAAGAACCAGAAGTCCCCAGCATTCTCCCTAGTGACCTGACACTCTCTCTCATTGGTGTGGAAAATAAGTATATTGCAATGTTTCCGTGTATTGATGTGCCACCATTATTCTTACATTTTTGAAAGTTTGTTTAGCCTTTAAAAAAGGATATCAGAAATGGTTAATTGGTGTAAAGCACTAAAAAAAATATATACGGTTTGATTAGTACATCAAGAAAAAAAACGTTTCTGAATCAAAAGAAAATAGAAATTAGGAGGAAATTTAACAATAAAAAAGAACTGATACATACCTCTGACCCTGCCAAGAAGTCTTGCCATTAAATTCATCTCAAAACTATCTTGTTTGTTCAGAAGATATGTCCATATGAGCATAATGATGAAAGAGAACACCAGGACATAATTTGGGCTCGCTATGTTAACTTATTTAGAATGATGAAAACAAAAACAAAATTTTTAAAGATACTAGAAATATTCCCAAAGCTATCATTCAAAAACAGCAAAAAGGTTGACTTTATGTTTCATGCTGTTTAAAAGCCAAATAGGCAAAATAAAACTTGGGAAAGGCAACAAGATCGATACCAGGCAAAGCCTACGCATTTCGATACTAATCTTACTCATGGCTGGAAAAGCTATTTTGTGATTCCTGTTAAGAAACACTTTTCCTACCAGAAGATTGTTTAAATAACATAGGGCATTTCTGATTACAAAATTTAGCGCACCGAGGAAAGAAACCAAAACTAATATGTATCGGAACATATGGTTACACAACATAATAATAATATATACGTATGTACCACAAAATCTACCTTTTGTTGCAAAAGATGTAGTTTGCCAAGTGTGCCAAACACTCGTCTTTTTTTAATAAAAAATACTAGAAATGGGCGAATTGTGTTTGTAATTCGGTCAAACAGATCGCTGAATTTTTTTGCAAAAAATCGCAATTCGAGCCAAGCGAATCTGACAAATCATGAAGAAAAACAGGATTATGCTGCTAGAGAGCCTGCGAGTTTTTGTAGACTGTTGTGCCATGCTCACAATATGCATAGAACACGGTTTTAGTCTTCAAACAATGCTGTGTTTTAGTATGAGCACGGACAGGTGACAGCACCGCCCCTCCTAAATGGCTCACTTTTCATTCCATGGACACTTTACAGAGGCCCACATTCACCAAACAAAAAGAAGCGAGGCCGCCTGACAAAAGGTAACATCTGTGCCAGCTAAAAGGACTAGCTGAGTTCCAAGATCCCACAGAACATCAAAGAGTGCCAGTCCTTTTACAAGGGACATCCTAACTTCTAGCATTAAGAAGAGGACCTGTTCGTTAAACGTGGCTACATATATACCCCCACCCCCGAGGGTGTCGGCGGTATTTGCTATTGACATCACTGACCATTTTGGCCTCATTTCAGTCACGTCAGTGATCCCTTCAAATTCGGTCGATAAGTCCAATCAATCATATTTGCTAAACGCAAAACAACAGGAGTGGGTCCAAAACAAGATGACCCAAGAAAATGGATATTGATGTCTCTTGCTTTTTCTGTCTACCCTCCCTGATTTTGGCTATCAATCTGAGGCTTTCAATCCTATTGACAGAATGAAATGAGTGGGACAACTAAACAAAGTGGCACGTCAAAGCGGTGGCAGGGTGAATGCACCATATGGAAATCCAGGGTGTTCCAGGAGACAGCGTGTCAGTTGGTCGCAGTCATCAGTAAGGCCGCACAGAGTGCACAATGACAAAATTATGTAGGTGGCAGAAAACATGGTAGGTGCACAGAGTGGAACAATGACAGAGTGTGGAGGTGGTGTCGTGCCAGAGAGCCCACAGAGTGGCACATGATAATGTTGTGATTCGTGTGAATGGGAGCTACATGGCAACGATGACAGCAGCAGCAGCAGCAGGACCCCCACAGGGGGCAACATCTGATAGTAGTGGTGAATGGGTGGCGTCAACAGAAGCAGAGCCCACTAGAGTGGCACAATGATAGAGGTGGGCGATGGCGAACGCAAAAAGCATAGGGAGCCAAAGTGGCGCAGCATGAAAGCCAGAGTGGCACATTATAGTGTGGAGGGTGGCCATCAGCCGCAGTTAGCAGCAGATCGCCCACAAGTGTCACACATGTTTCCATGGCTGAACATCAAAGTTACCAGGGATTACTCTGTCTGCTGGACATAGCAATCACAATCATTCATGGCTTTCTCTGTTCATACAGGCGTCTAACTTGGAGCTGGAATTCCACTAGATGGAAACTTGCATATCGACTAGGTGTGGGGAGGCCGTTCGACGCTGCAACAACTCAAGGGAGGGTTGCTTTGGACTTTGTTAGTTATGGATGAATGCATGCACAGTAAGAAGGCTGAAGTGATGCCATTTTAGATGTTCTTGCAGATAAGGGGAAGCTTGAGAACTGTTGAACGACCAGATTGAACAGATTGAGCACGGGACATGGCATCCTCCTGGTGCAGCTGGATACCATGTTCACCCATGGTGGCGATAGGAGGAGGGGCGGACACCGCGCAGGAGCGCAGTTGGACAACAACTGTGAGGAGAAGCGGCGTCTCTTGTTCAAGTTGTTGGTGTGCGCTGGACGGAAAGCACATTCACTTTGTGCCGTAAAGGACATGTACTGGCACCTGACTGTAGTTCAGCTCCACACTCCGAGCTGACCGTGCACTTGGAGAAACCAATAAGCTCAAGGATGGCACCTACCATTTTTGTGAGGGTGCCGGCACTGCCATTTTGGGAAAAAAAAGTTGTGGCTTGTGAACTCTCCACCTAAGTTCTGCAACAAGTATAATTCTCTGAAGGGTGCAAAGTCCACAACTTGGATAAGGGTATGCATACCAACAAACTTTATCAATGAGCTGGTCACTTCTCACACTTAGGATGCCTGGACGCATACAGTTTCTCTTGGTAAGCGCCTCTTTCAACGACTGCGTAGCAAGAAAGCAGGATCATCTGGACGGGAGTGATTGCCCTTCGGAAGATGGTGCTGAGCCTGCCTGGCTGAAATGGCATTGTGCCACTCAGGTGCCGTTGCTTTTTGCTGTGGCAGCAGGAGGACACACATCTGTTCCACATTTATCCACAGGCTTTGGGATGGTACATGCTTGTGTTGACGCAGGGCGTGGTGCCAAAATTAGCCACTGGCACGCTCCTCTCTGCAGCAGATTCTCCATATCCACCGCTTGGCTCCTACTGGGGTTCTTAACAAAACAACCGCCACACCCACGAAGTGGTGATTTTCACGCCAAAAAACACCTGCACGAGTGACTACTAAAGCCTTCTGCCACGCTGTAACACGCGTTACTTGGATCTTCGAGACGGGGGTTTGACCCGCGGACGTTTGGTCCCGTCCCCACTGCTCCACCTCAGGGTACTCACAGTCCATGGTAGCGACTTGATGCCGAGCCCGCTGCCTAATGCTCAGCTGACCTCTTCGCCCGGAGGATGATGAATCCGTTGTACAAATCTACACCCGGCTCCCGGCTGCACATTTGCGTTTCCTGTCACGCTATACCCTCAATGTGTCGTATGCACCAGCTGCCTACTGCAACGAAGCAGCGGATGTCTGCCCCAACCCGTCCACAGGTGTTCATATAGTCCTGGAGCGGAGATTGCGGACAAATAGTGTAGACACAGTTAACACGAGCCCGGAAGAAGCCTGAGAAGCGCAACCTGGGTCGGCAAGGTGTTGGCATCTCTTGATTTTAAGATTTTATTGTCGCGCTTTTAAATTGGTTTTTTGTGAGTATATTTAATAAATTGTTTGTTCCTTTTATACCTGGGCGGTTCCACACTATTTTGTCCCACAATCTCCGATACGGGACGATAGTTGAACTCGGCACGAGAGGGAATTGGGTGGGTGCATGCTTCGGTCCAGTAAGTGGCGGGAGAGGGAAAGGACGCTGAAACCTGCGGACCTCTATTCCTTAACCTAAGAAGAAAGGGGTGGTGTGAGATTCCTCTGACTGAATTGTGAATAGGAGCCTTTGTGTAGTGAGGCACTGGCACTTTCTTGGCTTCTTTCTTATGACCGAATTGAATAGGCGCCTATTGATGAAAGAGCAGTGAACTTTCTTGCTTGTTCCTATGACCGAATGTGAAAGGAGCCTATGTGAAGTAGAGCACTGACAACCTTTCTGCTTGGCTACCCAGACCACACTAGTAGCTCTCGGCTGAGGGAAGGAGTGAACAGGACAGAGGACTGGTTCAGGACAGGTGTGTGCCTGCTGACCTGCTCCGGACCATGCAACTAATTGGGTATCTGATGAAACCCACGGACTTCTGTGGCTGGGTTGTCATTATGGAATTGGGTTGACCCTAATGCCACTAGATGAACATGGCAGTTCGGGCCCTCCCAGTCTCCCCTCTGCTGTGACTCCCCTTATGTGCTGCGACCTCTGACCTGCTCCACCTCACCTTTCTGTCTGACACTAGGGTTAATCATCTAAGGATTTGACACATATTTCGTGCTCTTAACTTAGCAACACAATGTTACTGGGACATTTGCGTTATACAGTACCCACAACAGACATCCTGAATCTGAAGCTAAAATAACTCTATAAATTATGTGGAATTGACAAGTATTTTGGCTCCAAAACTCTACAACAACAAAAGTTGGGAATTTGTGTTTTAAACAGATACGCCACAATAGGACACCCGTAATTGGAGCGAGAAATCACTCTATAAACTAATGTGGATTTGACACTATTTCCTGCTCTACCTTTAGCAACAAAAAAAGTTATGGGGAATTTGCGCTTAAAGCGATTGCCCAACAATGGAACCTGTAATCATCTGCTATAAACTATGTGGATGATGTGACATGTATTTCCTCTCTCAACTTTTGCAACCAAACAGTATGGAAAATTTATTTAGACCAGATACCACAGAATATTCCTGTAATTGGAGAAAAGGAAAAAATACCTCTTAAAGTATGCAGATTTGGACACTTCTGCTTCTCAACTCTAGCACACAAAAAGTATGGGAATTTGCGTATACGATAACCCCACACAACGGACACCCTGTAATTGTGATCAGAAATGCTCCATATCATACGGGGATTTGACACGTATTCTTACTCTTCACTTCAGCAACGCAAAAAGTATGGGAATTGGTGTTATACGGATGCCCCAAAGCACCACCCTGGGAGAGGGGCGAATCACACCGCAGCTGTGTGATATGAAACAATTTCTTCATTGACTTCAGTAACAAAAATGAACTGCTATTTGGGTATACAACATCCCCCTAAATGCCACCTACGAGATGGAGCAGAATCACTACAGCACCAGTACAGTAAAAGCAGTCTAGACGCTACAGACAGCCCATGCAGTGTGAAATCTGAGATTTCAAATGCTTGCACGTTTTAATAGGCTGTGACATCAATAAATAAGGCCCTTCCCACCTAATGCGTTTGAAGTGCAAGAACTTTGCATTGGCACTCTGTCCCATTGATTTCCAATGGGCCTGTTTTCCTTTATTTGGCTGTTTTTTTTCACGCGCGTTCTTGACGTTTGTTTTACGCCGTCAAATCGCAGCTGCTTACTTTTGCGTTTCACGCGCGTTTTTCCTGCCCTATTCAGTCTTGTGAGACGCATCAAAATGCATTGCACTTCCAGCACCGAGTTGCAGTGAAACAAATAATTTCCCTGCTCGAGAGTCGAGCATGTTAAATTAAAAAAACACAGTGAAGAACAGTGAAGAATAGAATAAAAAAGTGAACACAGTTGAACACCGAATCATTAATAAAAAAAAACATGAAGAACCACAGGAAGAAGTGAGATGTACAAGTGTTCGGCACAAGTCAATCTGGCGTTACTTGGCGTGAGTAGCGCGGCGAACGGTTGGGGCGAAACAAAATAATGTGAAATCTTAACAATAGATATGTGTGTGAAGACACATGTGCAGATGTTTCCATACATCTGCATGTTCTCTGCACACATTATATAGAAAAAACTTCGGGACAGCTGCATGCCCAAGGTAGTGGCCTTTTTGCTACAATTGAACTCTTGTATCCAGTACATTTACAAAACTGTTGTCTAACTAGTGTTGTTAGGGATAGGGAACAGGCGGTCCCCGACTAAGCACAACCGACTTACAGACGACCCTATGTTACACCAACCACTGTATATTAGTATTTCTGAACTTAGTCTAGCTACAAAAACAGCTGTAACTTATCACCAGGTCGTTACATGAAGCTTTACGGTGTTAATCTCTGGTTCTTATGACAACCCAACATTTTTAAAAATCCAATTAATCACATAAGACCAAAAAAATTCTGGCGGTGGCGGCTACAATTTAAAATATACATATCACGACTTAATACAAATTCAACTAAGGTAAAACCCTACAGACCCTATCTTGACGTAAACGAGGACTGCCTGTCATGTCCTTTATAATATATTCAACCTGGTTAAATAACGAACTGGTAGTTTTGGGAAAAAACATGGGGGGTTTACAAAAAGGAGTATATCATTTTTGGATGTTACAACAACGCGCCGAAAAATTGTTTTTCATATCCCGAGAAGACCTATATCTTTCTGAATAAACAAAAAGTTCATGTCAACAGCTCCAATAAGAAACTAACCGTAAAACCCCACAGTTTCTATAATGTATGATGTTTGGTGTAACATTACGATCTCATAGGCTACTTTTTTTCATTGTGTTGTGTTTGAAAAGTTAATAAACTCTAAACTTTTATAGATAAATAGATTTTTTTGCAAAGAATGTGGGCACTATAATAGACACTGTTCAGATGGTTAACAAGGAATTGTAACAATCTGTTAACATAATGTAAACAATTTGTTAGCAAAACCCAATTTCTAACACGTGTCCAACAAACCCAATCTGCAAACAAACCTGTAACACAACCAATCTGTAACAATGTTGTTACACAAAACCCAATTGTAAACACTAAATTGTAAACCACCTGTTAACCAAAAACAATTTAATTCAATTGGCTTGTTCCGATAAATATTCAATATACAATCGTTGTAAGACCAATGTTTAAGACTTTGAAAACAATAACAGTACATAACAAAAAATAGCGATTATGCTAGACACAAGAGCGCAATTTATACATAGACAAAGAAGTAAAACATGAAATCCTTTTTAAGGTACTTTCAGATAAGTTCCCAAAAGGTAAGAAAAAAAAAAACAAAAAAAAAGTTAGCGACATTTGAATAGAGAAATCTATAGTTGTTGATACTATATGTGTTGAGCGTGTCAGCGACCAAGGGTAAGTATTCCAGAGGTTTGTGTTTTCAGTTCATAGGCCCATGCCGTAAATAACAACGTTTTTGTAAAAAAGAAAATAAAATGAAAAAAATAAATAAATAAAAATATAAAAATAGAAATAATTGTGGTTCCGTTGAGCAGCTTTCATCTCTTTCGACAATTCGTAGCCTTCATGTGGTACCTTTATGGTTTGTAATATGCGACTGTTGCGAATTATTTACGCACTCACGCGTTAGTTGGAATTCAGCTGGGTGATGTTAGTGTTTCTTGCGGGACCGTGTGCTTTTTCTCCGAGGGTTCCGATCACCAGCTAGGTCTATTCTTTTGCCGCTTTGTCGTCCCAGGGACGTTATGTAGATGTTGTCTTGGGCTGTGCAAGCTGATGCGTCTTTGTTGTAGTGGAGTCAGAGCGCCGTGTGAAGGCGCCTTTGACCGGCTTGTGGGCGTGGGTTTTCACTCCTACACGCCCAAAAAACTAGCTGACTTGATATCATGTGTTGTCAGCTTTGTAGTACACACAGCGTTGAAGCTCCGACAAGGTTACGTTGTACTTTCAAATAAATAGTCCACCAATGTGAAGTCATTATTTTAAGGTCTGAAGATGACTCAATTCTTATACATAGCAAAGACGTCTTTCGATAGCGTGAGTCTTCTCAGTAGCTTATAAAAAAACGTTTTTAAAGCTATGAAGAAGAAAGAGGCTTTCACGCTTCGAAACGCGTGTCTAGCATATGTCATAAGAATTGAGCAAGCTCATACCTTACAACATCCTAGATTCACCATTGATGGGGACTATTTATTTGAAGTACAACGTAACCGTGCTCCGGATAGCTTCAACGCCGTTTGTACTACAAAAGCTGACAACACATGATATCCAAGATCAGTAGTTTGGGCTGCGGAGGTGAATAACCAGATCCACAAGCCGGTCAACAGGCGCCTAACGCGCTCTGAACGCCACTACAGAACAAAGAACGCATCCAGCCTTGCACCAGCCCAGAGACACTCTAATAACGTCCCCTGGGATGACAACAAAGCGCGAAAAAGACACTAGCGTGGTGATGGAACCCGCGAAAAAGGCAACGTCCCGCCTAAGAAACACTAACAATCCAGCTGAATATCAACTAACCTGATGAGTGCTAAATAATAGTAAAAAACAGTTCGCTATTACAAACCTCATAAAGGTACCCGGACATGAAGGCCTACAAATTGTCGTTAACAGATGAAGCTGCTCAAAGAAACAAATTTAGTCTATTTTTTATTTTATTTTTATTTTTATTTTTTTTTTTTATTTTATTTTCTTTTATTACAAACACGGTTATACAGGCATAGGGCCCTATGACCTGCAAAACACCAAACTCGCGAGTACTTACCCTGGGCTTAAACCTCAAACATAATGTTAATCAACAATCATAGATTTATCTATCAATATCTGCGAACCTTTTTTTTGTTTTATATATTTTTTTTTTTTTTTTTCTTTACCTTTGGGAACTTCTTGAAAGTCCTTCACCAGGATTTCATGTTTTCTTCTTTGTCTATTGATAATTTCTCTTTTGTCTACATACATCGCCTTTCTTTTTAATGTATGACTATGTTTTACACGTCTTCCAACTGGTCTTCAACTATTGTATGAATATTTATCGGCAAGCATTGACTTTCCTATGGTTTTTTGTTAACTGGTGTTTACCCCAATTTATTGTTCACAGATTGGGTTTGTGTCCAACATTGTTACCGATTGGGTCTGTTCGACGGTTGTTTCAGATTGGGTTTGTTGGCACCTTGTTTAGATTGGTTTTGTCTAACAATGTTTTACATCTGTTACGGATTGTTTACAACTTCTGTTTAACATCGAGCAGTTTTCTATTTAGTGCCCCACATTCTTTGCCACCCAATCTGTGTATTTGTTCCTTTTTTTGAGGTCTTGAGTCACAGACTGGATTGCATTTGTGGGACCTCTCTTCGCTCATGCCGTAGCAGCATACAATTGGGAATTCTGCTCGTCCTATCCAATACACCCAATCACGCGGCCCCCTGAATTCCTGACGCAACAATGCCCCCGCCAATTCACACAGCACACGCACTGGCATCTGACAGTGTTTGCTCTTTCTCCTCCCTAACGCCCCTCAGCACACACGCACAAGATGGGAATTTGTTGTATACGGATCCCCTGCCCCACCCCAAACCGCACCACCCCTGGGAGCAGGGGGACTACGAACACACAACACACCTAGTGTGGACTATGAACGCAATTTCTTCCTGTGACTCAGTAACAAAAATGTTGACTCTATTTCGGGGTATACCATCCCCCTAAAGGCAACACCCTGGCAGAAGGAAGCAGAACGTCACTACGACACAGTTACACGTCAAGAGCAGCTAGACCTACAAAAAACAATCCTACTGCAGTGGAGACGTCTATATTTCACAATGGCAATGACAAGTTTACATAGCGGCTGATACAATCACAATAAGGCCCCTTCCCACACATAGACGTTTTCTGCGTGGCAGAAACTTGCATTGCACCTGTCCATTGTTCAATGCACTTTCTTATATTTGCTGTTTTTTTTCACGCCGTCTCTTGACGTTGTTGTTTGACGCGGCGTGCAAATCGACGCAGCTCTACTTTTTTGGCCGTTTCCGCGGCGTTTCTATCCGTTCTTTCAAGTCTCTGGAGAACGACTCACAAAGATCTATGCCGCTCGCAGAAGACGGAGTTTGCTCGGATGACATAATTCCTAATCCCCTGCTCGAGATCCGAGCAATTTAATTAAAAAAAACACAGTGAAGAACAGTGTAAGAAGTAGAATAAAACAGTGAAAAACAGTTGAACACAGAATCATTTTAAGTGAAAAACACAGTGATGCAACACAGGTTTGGGTAAAATAGATTACAGATGTTCGGCACATCTGCTTACTTGTCGGGAGATACGTCGAGCCGTAACGGTTTGCGAACAAATAGCATGTGAAGACAATACTAGTATGTGTGTGAAGAACACATTGCGATGTTTCCATCATCTGCAATGTGTTCTTCACACATATTAAAAAACCGAGACAGACTCATGCCCAAGGTGTAGGTGCCTTTTGCTACACATGTGATCTTGGTATCCCATACATTTACCAACTGTGTCTAAACTAAGTGTCTGTTTGTAGGATTAAGGATAACAGGGCGGCCCCCTAGCTTAAGAACACCGACGACTTACAGTATAACGACCCCTAGTATACACACAGAACACTGATATTAGTAAGTTTGTCCCTACTTTATCCCTAGGTTACAATAAACACGATTCTGTAACAGTTTTACACGCGTCTGTAAGGAAGCTTTTGTTAATTCCTGGTTCGTCAGACAAACCCAAACATTTGTGTAAAATCCAATTATCAATAGACCAAAAAAATTCTATCGGGTGTAAATTAATAAAATATAAAGTCCGACTTACATACAATAACTCAGTACCAAACCTAAGACCTATTTGTACGTAACCTGGGACTGCCTGTATGTCCTTTTTTATGTATCAAACCTGGTTGTAAATAACGAACTGTATTTGTGAGTTGGAAAAAAACAAGGTGGGGTTATACAAAAGGATATACCCCTTTGGATGTTTATAAACGCGCCAATAAAAGTTGGTTTTTATATCCCGAGATGACATATCTTTTCCTGATAAAAAAAGGTTAATGCAACAGACGTTCAATAACCAAAAACCTGATTAAACCCCACATTGTTACGTATATCCTTATTGATGTTTGTGTAACTACGATTCATCATCATGCTTCCTTTATTTTACCATTTGTGTGTTTAAAAAGTTCTAAAATTCTAAACTTTTATCATAAATAGAATTTTTTGCAAGAATGTGGGCACTAAAATAGAAACGTCTCAGATGGTTATCATACAAGAATTTTGTACAACAATCGTTAACAATAATGTAACAATTTGTTACGCAAAACACCAATTTCTAAACAAGTTTCAACAAACCCAATCTGAACAACAACCTGTTTAACACACGACCCAATTCTGTAAACGAATTTTGTTACCAAACCCAATCTGTAAAACAATAATTGTAAACAACCTGTTCAACACAAAACATTTAATTCAATTTGTTGGGTCTCGATATAATAATTCATTACAATAGTTGAAGACCAATTTTTAAGACTTTTAAAAACATCTTCAACATAAAAAAAATAGCGATTGATGTAGACAAAAAGACGCATTAAACAAGACAAGAAGTAAACTGGAAATCCTTTTTTAGGTATCTTTCATAAAAGTTCCAAAAGGTAAGAAAAAAAAAAAAAAAAAAGGTTAGTCAGACCTTGATAGATGAATATCTATATTTGTTGTTAACCATATATGTGTTGAGGTTTACGACCAACGGTGGTAGTAATTCAGGGAGGTTTTGTGTTTTAGGTCATAGGGCCCAGGCCGTAATAAACGTTTTTTGTCTACCCCGAACTAACCTGAACACCCTACTAACTAAACACTCAAAACGCACTAACCGCTGTGTTTCTTTGAGCGCTTTCACCTCTTCATTCGCCCCTACGCCTTCATGTGGTCCTTTCGTTTGTAATACTGCGACATGCTTTGCACTTTCGATTTGCACTTCCCTCGTTAGTTGATCTATCAGTCTGGGCTATGGTATGGTTTCATTAATGGGACCGGTGTTGCCTTTGCTCGGGGTTCCGATAACAGCTGGTCTATATTGTTCGAGACTTTGTCGCCGGGGACGTTACTGTAGAGTGTTCTGGGTCTGTGCAAGCTGGATGCGTTCTTTGGTCTGTTAGTGGCGTTCAGAGCGGCCGTTGAAGCGCCTTGGACCGGCTTGTGGATCGTGGGTTTTCACCTCTACAGCCCAAACTAGCTTGTTTGATATCTGTTTGTCACTTTTGTAGTACCACACAGCGTTGAGCTCCGGAGGCAAGTTACGAGTTGTTACTTTCAATAACTAGTCCACCAATGTGAATCATAGATGTGTGTAAGGTATGAAGCTGCTCAATTCTTATACATGCTAGAGGCGCTTTCGAAGCGTGAAAGTTCTTCTTCAGTAGCTTTGAAAAAACATTTTTTTAAGTACTGGCAAGAAGAAGCTGCAGAGTTCTTCGAAAGCCGTCAGCATAGCATAAGCATGGAAGCTGATACCTAAACATCTATGATTCACATTGGTGGACTAGTTAATTGAAAGTACAACGAACCTTGCTCCGGAGCTCTGACGCCGTGTGTACTACAAAACGCTGAAAACAATTGCTATCAAATCAGTCTAGATTTGGGCTGCAGGTGGAAACCACGATCCACAAGCGGTCAAAGCGCCTTCAACGCGTCTTCGACGACCAACAAGAACAAAGAACGCATCCAGCTTGCAACAGCCCAGCGACACTCTACATAACGTCCATCGGGGCGACAAAGCGGTCGACATAGACATAGTGGTGATGGAACCCGCGAAAACGGCAAAACACGGTCCGCTAAGAAAACACTAACATCAGCCCGCTGATATCACTAACCGTGACTGGGCTAAATAATATAACAAACAGTCCATTTACAAACCATAAGGGTACCACAGAAGGCTCAATTGTCGTAAAAGATGAAAGCTGCTCAAATAAACAAAGTTGAATATTGTCTATTTTTGTTATTATTTTATTTTTAGTTTTTTTTTTTCATTTTCTTTTCTTGTTTATACAACCACTTGTATTACAGCATAGGCCCCTTGACCTGAAAACACAAACCTCCTGGAGTCTTACCCCTTGGTCGTAAACCTCAACACATATAATGTTAATAACAAATATAGAGTTCCATCGATCAATATCGCGAACCTTTTTTTGTTTTTTTTTTCTTGGACCTTTGGGAACTTATTATGAAGTACCAAAATAGTTTAAAAAGGTATTTCATGATTTTTACTTCTTGTCGTATGATAATTGCGTCTTTTGTCTACATAATGCGCTCTTTTTTTATGTAGAATATGTTTTTAAAGTCTTAAAACTTGGTCTTCAATCTATTGGTAAAGTGAAGTAATGATATCGAGACAAGAAACTTGAATTAACTGCTTTTTTTGTTAACAGGTTTGTTTACATTATTGTTTCCAATTGGGTTGGGAACAATTGTTTACGATTGGGTCGTGTAACAGGTTTGTTCAGATTGGAGTTTTGTTGACACGTTGTTTAGAATTGGTTTGCTAACAATTGTTTACATTCTGTTAACGATTTGTTTACAAATTCTTGTTAGCAATCTGAGACGTTTCTTGTTAGTGCCCACATTCTTTGTCAAAATTCTGTGTATATTGTTCCTTTTTGGTGAAAAGGCTTGATGGTAGCACAAATAGAACTGGAAGGTTGAAATTGATAAGTGGCCACTACAATAATCCGCCAAGCAAAACTTTTAATTCGTAATGCCCAACACAGTAACATCAATCTTTTGGGTCCATAAGTCATGTGAACCGAAAAGTGGAATTTAGTCACAGGACATTTTGCACAAATAACGGATAGTGCAAATGTTGCCGAAAGAACCTCTATGAAACGCACTGACAACACCTTCTGTAGCTAAAATTCTTTCCCTTACAGATCCCATACTCAAACGTTAAGTCCTTACATCCGTTCCTGGCATATACCCCTGCTTGGTCAACGCCTCCCATCTATGCCTCCTCATGATATCACCATCCATGGCCTTTTACGAGGATGTCATGTGACCAAGCTTGACATGATCTAAGGCCTTTTCACTGCAGTATGTATCGTATCCCATAAACGTCACAAATCCACAAAGCCAAATACACCCAGACTCTTCTACTCCTGTCTCGGCATCCCTCACATGACTCAAGCTATACGTACCCTACCCTATTCTCCATGGGTGGCAGATGTGAAGTTCATTGATTCAATACATACAGTGGTAGACATTGCAGAGGTAACAGAACCCATGAGAAGACAATCCTGTCACATACTTTAAAAGTGGCCGCATTGATTAACAAGCTCTCTCTTTCAAATGCCAACAGAATATGTAGCGCTTATAAAAACCGTTCACCCTGTTGCGTGCTATATTAGAATCTGTCATTCAGAACAGAAGGCAGGATAATGCAAGTTAATTAAAAAATGTGGGACTTGCTTTGTGTTGCTCCCATCACTAAAATATAAATAGAATACCGTTCATCAGTATTTCAGACTGAAAAGGTGCGGCAATCTGTGCTTGGGGTTCTATATACAACGAACTCAATGGAGGGGTGGCGATGGGTAAATTGACAGTGGCCAGAGAAGTTGCAGTATAAGTGGTATATCATTTTCATAGCCCCCATCCTATCTAAATATTTTTTATTTCCATACAATCTCTAAGTTTCTAGCTGTAATGAAGAAAAGTTCACAATGAACATGATACACTTTGCACGATCCCTTTACACGACGAGGTGCAAAAGGACCTTGGTGGTGTTCTACAAGGCCCAGTTTTCCAATAAAACTGTAATGCAATGAATCCCGACCTATCTCTATTTTTCAGCTCAATAAGCTATACTGCATTGCATGGCATTTTATTGAGCAAGTACCACAATAACAACACGTCCAGAATGCCTGTTTTCAACACTAAGCCACCATTCATTTGCTTTGTGTGTGTCGGTATAAGAATCATGGTGTCCCCCTGCTTGATTAAATGCAGTTTATTGAATATTGCACTTCATGGGTTATGCCTTATTCTCTGCACCTCTTGGGACAGTTTGCCTTATTTGTTTGGTGCAATTGCTGGTACCGATTTTAAACCATCCACTGTGGGTTATTTGGACCCGCAAGTTTCATCTTGGTGCTAGACAGAATTTGATGTGATTAATCTATAAAAGGGTCCAAAATTAGACAGGGGCTTGGATTGGCGAAAGCTCGCCTGGCAGCGGAGCGCCAGCTCCATGCCAAGATCCAACTAACATAGTTTTAACTGCAGCACCTTTAATCTACTACTAGTTCACTGCCTCCATACATGGTCCCCTTATCAAACGAGCTGTGTCAGGCAGAATTTTGGGTTGTTTTCATGGCTTCCATGTTAACTTTGTCGCCACCCTGCTGTGTAATCCACAAAATATACTGGCAAACTTTTATCATGTACCAATATTATTTGAGCGCTTCTTGCTCACCTCCTTTGGTTCCTCTCTGCCACCCATTGGTTTGAAGCCTGAGTCCATTTAGGGTATGTCGCCATGACACTCTCTAGCCTGCTGCCGCTGCCTCTGCATGCCGTCCCCTATAGTGTCAGGGTCAATTATTGGATGTTTTAGATGCTATCTAGCTTCATTCTGTCACTCTGTCATGGCCATGCTGTTGCCCATAATTTTGGCATAATGGTGCGATTAAGCAGCCTCAGAGGCATCCATGCATGCTGCCCCTGCTGTTTCCTGTCCATTTCCATGGTGTTTCCATCCTTTTCTGAGGTTCCCAGGTGTTTGGCCAAGCTTCCCTGTGCAGAGCCTTGGTCCCCTTGAAAAATGCTCGAGTCTCCCATTGACTTCAATGGGGCTCGTTATTCGAGACGAGCACTCGAGCATCGGGAAACGTTCGTCTCGAATAACGAGTACCCGAGCATTTTAGTGCTCGCTCATCTCTACACTTGAACATAACATCAAACTCTTTCCTCTAAAAGTTCAATGGTTCCTTCCGGTCTGTACTCTGCTGTGAGCCCCTAAAGTAGCTGACATTGACATGTAATGCCCTACTCAAAAGAAACTGCACAACAAAATGTGAAATGTGTTTTCTTATTGAACATGTACATTTCAGGACTAAAAAATCATTTTGTCAAAATTTCAAAATTCCAAATACAACCTCCATTTTATTTTAATTCTTGCAAGATGCTTTAAGGGTGCAGTTTTAAAAATGGGGCAATTTCTGGGGATTTTCTAATAAATAGAACTTTGAAAGCCCTTATGAAGATGATTGTCCTCTACAAATTTTTAAGTAAATTTCAGATTCAATACTTTTAAAGTCTCTGTTCAAACTATAAGCCTCCTAACACGCTAGTAAAAAAAAAAAAGCAACCTATAAAAAAATGTCACAGGTGCTCTTGCAACCCACGTCCCGGGCTCCTAGGGTTTCTGAGATTTAAAGGCCCAGCGCTCCGATTACTGGCGCTGGCCACCCACCTTTTCTGTTAAATGTCCGGCCCCTTCCTGTTTCCCCTGCCGAATCTATGTGCTTTTATGCCTGATAAGGGTACCACGTCATGCTGGGTGGAGTGCAGAGTCTCCTGGCTTGTGATTGGCTCTGTTTCTGGCCGCCAAAAAGCAAAACGGCGGGAGCTGCCATTTTCTCGAGCGGGCGAAGTATTCGTCCGAGCAACGAGCAGTTTCGAGTACGCTAATGCTCGAACGAGCATCAAGCTCGGACGAGTATGTTCGCTCATCTCTAGTTATAACCAATTATTGTGACACGTGTCAGATTTGAAAAATCAAGTCTGGTCATTGAGCTAAAAACTAGCGTTGGTGATAAGGGGTTAATATATTGTCTTCTGATAATGTTTTGGGTCTTAAGTGGTAAGAATGCATAATTTGGCCCTTTATTTGGAGTACTTGGGGAATTGCTTTAAAAGGGTCTGTCACAAAATGCACTCATGGTCAGCAAAGACAAGTGCTGACCAATATTTCTTGAGGTTTATTCCAATACAGCAAGCAGGTTACACATCAGACATGTCCTATGGAAGACAGTCAAAACTTGTTTTCCAGAAACATATCACATACAGTGTTACACACAATAACCCAAACCAAGGTATAGCCCCCTCTACTATCTAGTTATCACCTAGTAGGGGATGGTGGGGATTTATGATTGCAGTACAGAAGTAACCCACTGGAATGTTGAAGACTTCTGGAGTAGTTTCCAGTAATAGAAACAGAGGTCACAGGTGATTACAAATGATTATAAATAAATGACTGTAGGAAAATACACATCTAATACATGTAACATAAGAGTTAGGGTTAGTGTCAAATAGAAGTGGATAACAGTTTTTGTGATATGGTACTTTGTTTGCTCTATTTGTTTTGTTCTGGTTATGGTGTGGTGAATATTCTTGTCTGTGTACTGTTTTGTCTTAATCTCTGTGTTTTGCGCAGAGGGTTATTGTTATTCCTCTATAGGTGTTGTAGAAATTTGCAGCCGATTAAATGTTAAGCTTCCTAACTGCCTTATTGGAGTTTTTAGTAATTTGAGTGATGTAAAGAGCAGGAAAAAAAAATCGAATTTTTAAAACCACACCATTTTCCTTTATAATAAATTTTACATTTTTTCATAAATAAAGCAAAACCCCCATTTTTCTACTAAAATAAAGTATAATTTGTCACGAGAAAATCTTGAAATCACATTGATATGTAAAAGCATTCTAAAGTTACAGCCAAGTCACGCTAAAGTTAAAGCTCGGTCATGAAGGTAAAAAGTGTCTTTGGTAAGAAGGGAATAAGGACATGTCCTATTTTTTCCATGCTCAACTTCCATAAGAGATCATTTTTTTATTTTTTACGTCAGGAAGACATATCAGAACTTGATTAAAGCATTAAGATTCATGTTTTTCAATGGATTCATTTTAAGGTAAAAATAGCTTAAAGGAAATATACCACCTGGATCAAGGTTTTTAAACCAAGCACACTTACATGCAGGTTCTTCATTTTTAGAGCCCCTCAGGCTCATTAGTATGATTTTCAAAACCTTTTTGTCCTAAAAACAAGATAAATGAAGAACAGATCCTGACCTGTAAGTGTGTGTGGTTACAAACCTTCACCCAGTGGGTAGCACAGTGACTTACTGGGTAGCGCTACAGCCTTGCAGAACTAGGGACCTGGGTTCAAGTCCCATAGTCAACATCTGCAAAGAGTTTTTATGTTCTCTACGTGTTTGCGTTGGTTTCCTCCCACAATCCAAAACATAATGGCAGGTTGATTAGATTGTGAGCCCCACTGGGGACATAGACTGATATGGCAAACTGTGTGCAGCGCTGCATAATCTGTGTGCACTATATAAATAAAGGAATTGATATGAAATAAAGAAATTAATATCCAGTGATAGAGAACTGACTAAAAAGGTCACAGGATGCTGGTTCACATCCTGACACCTTTAATGATAAAAACGTACTAACTTTTCTTGAAAGGTTTAAATTAAAAGTCCCCCCTAAATAATGTAATTATTCTGTAGGTTAGTGCAATTCAGTTGGCACCATAAATACAAGAATTGTTTGATCCTTTCTTTGTGCAAACAGAGAATATGGAAATAATCAGTCTTCATCAGCAGGGTCTACCAAAATATACTAGAAGTTAAAAAAACAGAAAGGTAACAAGGGGTATAGCATGAGATGCCTATAACCAGTGGGTACTTAGTGCTATCATTTTTTATCCCTCAATCAAAAAAGTGTTATTAGGGATTGATGATAAGTTAACGCTACTATTTTGGGAAACATATGGCCTTTTTGGTCACTTTTTAAAATATATTTTGGGAGGTAGGAAGCACTAAAATATTTTTATGCTATTCACAGTACACACATTTTATTAAGATTAAATTTTTCAATCTTTGTTTAATTGCAACCAATTGGCGAGATCAAAAATGTTCTTTTTTGCTTATTAATGTACACTCTACACCCTATCTTGACAGAGAAAAATTAAATGTAGATATTTTGCTAATTTATATTAAACTGAAATATTACATGATCATAAGTATTCAAACCCTTTGCTCAGTATTGAGTAGAAGCACCTTTTCAGCTAGTACAGCCATGAGTCTTCTTTGGTGGTGCAACATGTTTTTCACACAGGAATTTGGGTATCACCTGCTTTGTTCCTTGCAGAGCTTTTCCAGTTCCCTCAGGTTGGATGGTGGACATGGGTGGACAGCCATTTTCAAGTCTCTCCAGAGATGCTCAATTGGGTTTAGGTCAAGGCTCTGGCTCTGCCAGTCAAGAATGGTCACAGAGTTGTTCTGAAGCCATTGGTTTGTTATTTTAGCTGTGTGCTCAAGGTCATTGTCTTGTTGGAAATTGAACCTTCATCCCAGTCTAAGGTCCAGAGCACTCTGGAATAGCTTTTCATCCAGGTCATCTCTGTACTTTCCTTCAATTGCAACCAGTTGTTCTGTCGCTGCAACTGAAAAACAAACCTAGAGCATGATGCTGCCACCACAATGTTTCATTTTTGGGAATGTATTTGGCAGGTGATTAGCAGTGCTTGGTTTTCTCCACAAACAGCCCTTAGAATTAACACCAAAAGGTTCAATCTTCTGGTCTCATCCTACCAAAGAATCTTATTTCTCATAGTGTGGAAGACTTATATGTGTTTTTTTGCAAACTATATACAGGCTTTCATATGTCTTGTACTGAGAGGCTTCTGTTGGCACACTCTACCATAAACTTCAGACTGGTGGAGGGCTGCATTGACAGTTGACTTTGTGGAAATTTCTCCCATCTCCCTACTGTATCTTTGGAGCTCAGCCACAATGATCTTTGGGTTCCTTTTTACCTCTCTCACAAAGGCTCTTCTCATCACCAGTGCTTAGTTTGGCTGGACAGCCAGGTTAAGGAATTCCACATTTCAGCCATTTAAGGATTATGGAGTCCACTGTGCTCTTAGGAACCTTAAATGTTGCAGAAATTTTTGTTGTAGCCTTGGCCAGATCTGTGCTTTGCCACAATTTGGTCTTGGGCAATTCTCCTTGGACAGTTACTTAGACCAAATTATACTTATGTGCTCTGACATGCACTGTCAGCTGTGAGGTCTGATAAAGACAGGTGTGTTCCTTTCCTTAATCAAGTCCAATTAGTTGATTATACACAGCTGGAGTAGAACCATTTCAAGGAGTATCATAATGAAATGGACAAGATGTGATTTAAATATGAGTGTCACAGAAAAAGGTCTGAATACTTGTGACCAGATGATTTCAGTTTCTCTTGTTTAATAAATTAGCAAAAATATCTACATTTCAGTTTTTTCTGTCAAGATGGGGGCAGAGTGTACATTAATGAGAAAAAAAAGAATATTTTTGATCTTACCAATTTCCTGCAATGAAACAATGAGTGAAAAATTTTAAATACAGGCAGTCCCCAGGTTATGTACAGGATAGTTTCTATAGGTTTGTTCTTAAGTTGAATTTTAATGTCGGAACTGTATATTTTTTTGGTCTCTATGACAATTAGATTTTTAAAATGTTGGGCTGTAATGAGAACCAGGATTAACAAGAAATCTTAATTGCAGACACCTTTGATACCTGTTATAGTTGTTTATTGTGGCCTAAGACTAAAGTACAGTAAATTACCAACATCCAGAGGTCCGTTTGTAACTAGGGGTCATCTGTAAGTCGGGCCTTCTGAAGTAGGGGACAGCCTGTATCTGAATACTTTCTGTACTCACTGTAGTTACTCATGTGTAAAAAGGTTGATTGGTTTGGGTGTTTTATTTTATTTATTATTTTTTATTGCATTTTAAATTAGGACAGGCAGACTCACTGTTAGGGTTGGGTAACACAGAAGACAGGGGATAGTGTGCCCTGAGCTTGTCCTGACCTCTGTCCCTTCCTATAGCCCCCCTACGCTAAACCGTGGGGCAACTACTTGAAGACTCGAAATACACTGGATAAGTGTGGGAAGGGAAACACAAACAGACTGACAAACATAAAACACAAAAGAATGGTAAACTAGCCGGAGTCACAACGAGAGGGTACGCCAAGAGCAAAATCAGTAAGCAAAAAGTCAATGTCAAAAACTAGCCGAGGTCACAACAATTCACATACAGATACAGAGAAAGTCAACCTAATGCAGCGAGCGAGTTATGAAGGGATTTCAAACACTGGCACAGGTGACTAGTGAAGCTGCAATTTATGCAGCCAGAACTCCACCTCCAGAACCTGATAGGAGCTGGACAACTTCTGGGAATTAACCCCCTGGGTGCAGAACAACCAGGCACCATGCAGAGGTACAACAAGTCCCAGCAGTTCCGAACACAACTCCTAGACAGCGCGAGATCTTAGCAGCCACTGTCCGGGACGAAAGGTGGAGTTTGCGCGGATACGCACCGGGGGTCGGAGAACGCTGCTGGCACCAGAAGAAGAACCAGAAGTCCCAGCATTCTCCCTAGTGAACCTGACACTCTCTCTCCATTGTTAAGTGGTAAATAAAGTATATTGCAATGTTTACTATTATTATGTGCACCATTGATTTTTAACATTTTTATGAAAGTTTAGTTATGCTTTAAAAAGGATAAATAAAATTGGTTAATTGGTAAAAAGCATAAATAAAAACATAATAGCGGTTTGATTAGTACATGCAAGAAAAAAAACTGTTCTGAATAAAAAAGAAAATAGAATTAGAGAGGAAATTTAACAATAAAAAAGAATGATACATACCTCTACCCTGCAAGAAGTCTTCCATTAATTCATCAAAACTACTTGGTTTTTTCATAAGATATGACATATGAGCATAATGATAAAGAGACACCAGGACATCTTTTGGGCTTCGAGCTATGTAAATTATCTTAGAATGGATGAAAAAAACAAAAATGTTTTAAAGATACTAGAAATATTCCAAGAAGCTATACATTCAAAACAGCAAAAAGGTACTTTATTCATGATTTGTTAAAAGCCAAATAGGCAAAATAAAACATTGGAAGGCACAAGATCGATTACCAGGCAAAGCCTACGCATTTCGATATAATCTTACTCATGGCTGAACAAGCTATTTTGTATTTCCTGTTAAAAACACTTTTCCCCAGAAGATTGTTTAATTACTATAGGGCTATTCAGCTGATATAAAAAATTAGCGCCCGGAAAGGGTGAAGAAACCAAACTCATATGTATCGGAAACATATGTTACAAAACATTAATACATTATATATACGTTATGAACCAACAAATATGCTACCTTTTGTTGCAAAAAGATGTATTTGCAATGTGCCAAACACTCGTCTTTTTTTAATAAAAATACTAGAGATGGGCGAATTTGTTGTAATTCGGTTCAACCAGATTCGCTGAATTTTTTGAAAAAATTCAATTCGACCCAAATCGAATCATGACAAATCATGTTAAAAAAACAGGTATTTCCTGGCTGCAGAGAGCCTGCAGAGATTTGTAGAATGTTGTGCCATGCTCAAATATGCATAGAGAGCACGGTTTAGTCTTCAAACAATGCTGTGTTTTAGTATGACACGGACATGGCAGCCGCCCCTCCTAGAATTGCTTCACTTTTCAATTCCATGAACACTTACAGAGGCCATCTTCACCAAAAAAGCGAAGCAGCCTGACAAAGGTAACATCTGTGCCAGCTAAAAAGGACTGAGCTGAGGTCCAAGATCCCACTATAACATCAAAGAGTGCAGTCTTTTTACAGTGACATCAGATTCTATGCATTACGAGAGGACCTGTTCTGTTAAACGTGGATACATATAGTAACCCCCCCAGAGGGTGCAGAGGGTGTCGGCAGTAATTCTGCATTGACATCACTGATCATTTTGCCCTTCATTTCATCCGTCAGTGTCCGCTTTCAATCGGTCGATAATCCATCATCAGTATTGCTAAAGCCAAAAACAAACAGGAGTGGGTCCAAAACAGAGATGACCAGAAAATGGGATATTTGCATGTCCTCTGTTTTCTGTATCCACTCCTGATTTTGGCTATCAATCCTGAGGCTTTTCAATCCTATTGACAGATGAAATGAAGGGGACAACTAAACAAAGTGGCAACGTCATACAGCGGTGGAGGGTGAAAACAGCATTATGTAAATCACAGGGTGTTCCAGGGAGACAGCGGTCAGTTGGTAGCAGCATCAGTAGGCCGCAGAGTGGCACAATGACAAATTATGTAGGTGGCAGAAACATGGTAGGGCACAGAGTGGAACAATGACAGAGTGTGGAGGTGGTGTCTGCAGCAGGAGCCCACAGAGTGGCACAATGATAAAGTGTGGAGGTGGCGGCAGCAGAAGCAGCAGCAGCAGCAGGACCCCACAGAGTGGCACATTGATAGAGTGTGGAGGTGGCGTCAACAGAAGCAGGAGCCCACAGAGTGGCACATGGATAGAGTGTGGCGATGGCGAAAGCATAAGCAGGAGCCAACAGGTGGCAGCAGCATGGAAAGCCAGAGTGGCACAATTATAGTGTGGAGGTGGCATCAGCCGCAGTAGCAGCAGGAGCCCACAAGGTGTCACACATGAGCTTCCAGTGGCTGACATCAAAGTTACACAGGGGATTACTCTGGTCTGCTTGCATCATCAAAAAATCATTAATGGCTTTTCTCTGTTCATACAGGCGGTCTAACATATGGAGGCTGGAATTCCAATAGATGGAAACATTGCATATCAGACTATGTTGGGGAGGCCGTTCTGACGCTGCAACTCAAGGAGGGTGTGCTTGGCTTTGTTAGTATGGATGAAATGCATGCACAGTAAGAATGGCTGAAGTGCATGCCATTTTTAGAATGTCTTGCAGATAGATGGAAGACTTGAGGAACCTGTTGACTACCAGATTGAACAGATTGAGCAGGGCACATGGGCCATTCCTCCTTGGTGCAGCATGGATACCATGTTCCTCCCATGGTGGAGAAGGAGGAGGAGGCGGACACCGGCGCAGGAGCAGCAGTTTGACAACGTGGATGAGAAAGCGGCGTCTCTTGTTCAAGTTGTTGGTGTGGCTGGACGGAAAGCACATTCACTTTGTGGGCCGTAAAGGACATGTACTGACCTTGACTGTAGTTACAGCTCCACACATCCGAGCTGCCGTGCACCTTGGAAGAAACCAATAAGCTCAAGGACTGGCCCTACATTTTTGTGAGGGGCCGGCACTGCCATTTTGGAAAAAAAAATTGTGGCTTGGAACTCTCCACCTAAGTTCTGCACAAGTCATAAGTTCTCTGAAGGGTGCAAAGTCCACAACTTGGAAAGGGTACTGCAGTACCAACAACTTTATCAAGAGCATGGTCAGCTTCTGCACCTTAGGATGGCTGGACGCATACAGTGTTCTCTTTGTAATCGCCTCTTTCAACGACTGCGTAGCAAGGAGCAGGAGCATCTGGACCGGGAGATGATGTCCCTTCGGCAGAGGTGCTGGAGCCTTGCCTGGCTGAAATGGCATGTGTGCCACTAGGTGCCGTTGCTTTTGCTGTGGCAGCAGGATGGACCTACACATCTGTTCCACATTTCTCACAGGCCTTTGGATGGTGACACTGCTTGTGTTGACGCAGGGCCGTGGTGCCAACATTAGCTCCCTGGCCACGCTTCACTCTCTGCACGCAGATTCTCCATATACACACGCTTGGCTCCTCTGGTGTCTTAACAAAAACCTGCCACACCACCGAAGTGGTGATTTCACTGCCAACACTCTGCACTGAGTGACTACTAAAGCCTCTGCCACGCTGTACCACTGCTTACTTGGATCTTCGAAGCGGGGTTTGTACCCTGCGGCCGTTTGGTCCCCGTCCTCGCACTGCTGCCACCCTGCAGACTCACAGCCATGGTAGCGACTTGCTGCCTGCTCCGCTGCCTAATGCGCAAGCTGACACTCTCTTCGCCCGAGGATGATGAATCCCTTGCTACACCCGGCTCCCGGCTGCAATTTGCGTTTTCCTGTCACTGCTATACTCCTCAATGGTGTCAGTATGCACAGCCTGCCTACTGCACGAAGCAGCGGATGTCTGCCCCACCTCCCCAAGGTTCACTATCGTCCCTGTAGCCGAGATTGCGGACAAATAGTGTAGACACGTTAAACACCGAGCCCCGGAAGAAGCCTGAAGAAGCGCAACCTGGGTCGGGCAAGGTGTTTGGCATCTCTTGATTTTAAGGATTTTATATGCGCGCTTTTTAAATGTGCTTTTTTGTGAGTATATTTAATAAATTGTTTGTATCCTTTATCCTGGCGTTCCACACTATTTGTCCACAATCTCCGATACAGGGACGATAGTGAACCTCGGGCACGAGAGTGAGACGGGGTGCATGCTTCGGTCCAGTAAGTGGAGGCGGGGAGAAGGACGCTGAACCCTGGAGACCTCTATTCCTAACCTGAAGAAAAGGGGTGGTGAGATTCCTCATGACTGAATGTGAATAGGAGCCTATTGTGTAGTAGAGCACTGACACTTTCTTGCTTCTTTCTTATGACCGAATGTGAATAGGAGCCTATTGTGGAGAAGAGCAGTGACACTTTCTTGCTTGTTCCTTATGACCGAATGTGAATAGGAGCCTATTGTGAAGTAGAGCACTGACACTTTCTTGCTTGTGCTGAGCCCAGACCACCTAGTAGCTCTCTGGCTGAGGGAAATGAACAGGACAGAGGCTGGTTGAGGACAGGTGTGTGCTGCTGACCTGCTCCTGGACCATGCCAACTAATTGTTGTATCTGATGAACCCACGGACTCTTGGCTGGGGTTGTCATATTTGAGGAATTGGGTGACCTAGATGCCACTAGATGACAATGGCAGTTCTGGCCTCACAGTCTCCCCTGCTGTGACGTCCCCTTACTGTGCTGCGACCTCTGCCTGCTCCACCTGCCACCTTTCTGTCTGACATAGTGGTTAATCAACTACATGGATTTGACACATATTTCTTGCTCTTAACTTTAGCAACACAAATGTATGGGAATTTGCGTTATACAGATACCCCACAACAGACATCCTGTAATTGAAGCTAAAATAACTCTATAAATTATGTGGAATTGACAAGTATTTTTGGCTCAAAACTTTAGCAACACAAAAGTATGGGAATTTGTGTTATACAGATACCCCACAAAGGACACCCTGTAATTGGAGCGAAAATCACTCTATAAACTATGTGGATTTGACACGTATTTCCTGCTCTCAACTTTAGCAACAAAAAAAGTATGGGAATTTGCGTTATACAGATTCCCCACAATGGAGACCCTGTAAATCATTCTATAAACTATGTGGATTTGACATGTATTTCCTGCTCTCAACTTTTGCAACACAAAAAGTATGGGAATTTATATTAGACAGATACCCCAGAACTGTAATTCCTGTAATTGGAGAAAAAAATCCCTCTATAAAGTATGCAGATTTGACATACTTCTTGCTCTCAACTCTAGCAACACAAAAAGTATGGGAATTTGCGTTATACAGATAACCCACAACGGACACCCTGTAATTGGAGCAAAAATGACTCTATAAACTACGTGGATTTGACACGTATTTCTTACTCTCAACTTCAGCAACGCAAAAGTATGGGAATTTGTGTTATACGGATGCCCCAAAACGCACACCCTGGGAGAGGGGCAGAAATCACAACAGCAGCTGTGTGGATATGAAACAGATTTCTTCCTAGTGACTTCAGTAACAAAAATGAACTGCTATTTGGGGTATACATATCCCCCTAAATGCACACCCTAGGAGAGGAGCAGAAATCACTACAGCACAGTACAGTAAAAGCAGCTAGACGCTACAGACAGCACATGCAGTGTGAAATGCTGAGATTTCAAATGGCTGACAGTTTTAATAGGGCTGTGACATCACATAAGGCCCCTTCCACACTAGCGTTTTTGACGTGCAGAACTTGCATTGCACTCTGTCCCATTGTTTCCAATGGGCCTTTCCTTATTTGCTGTTTTTTTTCACGCGCGTTCTTGACGTTTGTTTTGACGCGCGTCAAAATCGCAGCATGCTCTACTTTTGCGTTTCACGCGCGTTTTTCCTGCCCTATTCAAGTCTATGGAGACGCATCAAAAATGCATTGCACTCGCAAGCACGCGAGGTTGCTAGGTGACATGAATAATTCCCCTGCTCGAGATCGAGCATTTAATTAAAAAAACACAGTGAAGAACAGTGAAGAATAGAATAAAAACAGTGAACACAGTGAACACAGAATCATTTAAGTGAAAAACACAGTGAAGAACACAGTGAAGAATAGATTACAGATGTTCGGCACATCTGCTTACTTGTCGGGAGATACGCGCGGAACGGTGCGAACAAAATAGCATGTGAAGAACAATATATATGTGTGTGAAGAACACATTGCAGATGTTTCCATACATCTGCAATGTGTTCTTCACACATATATAGAAAAAACTCGGAGACAGCTGCATGCCCAAGGTAGGTGCCTTTTTGCTACAAATTGAATCTTGGTATCCAGTACATTTACAAACTGTGTCTAACTAAGTGTCTGTTTGTAGGATAGGGATACAGGCGGTCCCCTACTTAAGAACACCCGACTTACAGACGACCCCTAGTTACACACAGACCACTGGATATTAGTAATTTCCTGTACTTTAGTCCTAGGCTACAATAAACAGCTGTAACAGTTATCACAGGCGTCTGTAATGAAGCTTTAGTGTTAATCCTGGTTCTTATGACAACCCAACATTTTTAAAATCCAATTATCACATAGACCAAAAAAATTCTGGCTGGGGCTACAATTATAAAATATACAATTCCGACTTACATACAAATTCAACTTAAGTACAAACCTACAGACCCTATCTTGTACGTAACCTGGGGACTGCCTGTATGTCCTTTTATTATATTTACAACCTGGTTAAATAACGAACTGTAGTTTGTGGAAAAAACAATGGGGGGTTTAACAAAAAGGATATATCCCTTTTGGATGTTACAACGCGCCAATAAAATTGTTTTTCATATCCCGAGAACTGACCTTATCTTTTCTGATAAACAAAAAGTTAATGCAACAGCGTCCAATAAAAACCTTAAACCCCACATTTTCTATATAATGTATTGATGTTTGTGTAACATACGATTCATATATGCTTTCTTTTTTCCATTTGTGTGTTTAAAAAGTTATAAACTTCTAAACTTTTATATATAAATGCCAGCACAGTAACATTCTTTTGGGTCCAGTAAGTCAGTGAACCTAAAAGGAATTTGTCACAACATTTTCACAAATACGGATAGTGCAAGGTTCCTAAAGAACCCTATTAACTAACTGACACCCTTCTTTTAGCTAAAAATTCTTTCCCTTACATCCCAATAAATCAACTTTGCCTTATATCTCCTGGCATACCCTGCTTGGTCAACGCCTCCCATCTATTCCTCCTCATACCCCATGCCTTTTAAGAGGATGTCATGTGACCAGCGTGACATGATCTAAGGTCTTTTCACTGCATGTATGTATCTGATCACATAAAATCACACCATGCATCCATAGACTTCTACTCCTCTCCATCCTCCATGCAACTATACTACTCCCTATTCTCCATGGTGGCATGATGTGAGTTCATGTGATCAGATACATACAAGTGGTAGACATTGCAGATGTAACAGAACCTATGATGATGCATCCTGGTCACATGACTTTAAGTGCCCATTGATGTAACAGAGCTCTCTCTCAATATTCCAACAGAATATGTTAGCTCTTATACCGGTCACCTGTTGAGTGCTATTTGAGATCTGTCAATCAGGAACAAGAAGGCAGGATAATGCAAGTTAATTTAAAAATGTGTGACTTTGGCTTTGTGTTGCTCCATCACATAAAATATAAATAGAATACATTTCAGCAGGTGTTTCAGGCTGAAGAAGGTGCGCAGCTGTGCTTGGGGTTCTATATACAAACAGACTCAATGGAGGGGTGGGCGATGGGTAAATGACAGTGCCAGAGAAGGTGAGTATAAGTGGTATATTATTTTCATAGCCCCCATCCCTATATAAATATTTTTTATTTCCAGACAACTCCTCTAAGTTTGCTGCTGTAATGAAGAAAAGTTCAATGAACATGAATACATTTGCACATCACTTTACAAGAAGTAGGTGCAAAAAGGAACCTTGTGGTGTTCATACAAGGGCACAGTTGTCCAATAAACTGTAATGCAATGAATAACTACCTTATCTCTATTTTCAGCTCCAGTAAGCTTTATTCATTGCATTGCAGTTTATTGAGCCAGTGTGCCATTGTATAAACACTGCCAGATTCCTTTTCACACTAAGCCACCTTCATTTGCTTTTTGTGTTTCGGATAAGAATCACTGGTGTCCCATGCTTTATTAATGCAGTTTATTTTAATATTGCACTTCATGTGTATGCATTATCTCTGCTCTGTTTGTACATTTTTCCTTATTTGTTTGGTGCAATTGCTTGTACAGATTTTTACCATCCACTTGTGGGTTATTTGTCCATCAAGTTTCATCTTGGTGCTAGAACAGAATTTGATGTGATTTAATCTATAAAAAGGTCCAAAAGTTTTTATATTTCACATGGGGCACGAGAACTAGAGTCAGTGAGCTGGCAATTATTTTCCTTTTTCCACAACCGTTTTTACCTTGTATAAAATACCATACTTTTGGACTATAAGATGCAGTCCAAATTAAGTCATCCTAAAAATGAAAAATAAATATTTTCCACCAAATAAAAAATTCCCTGCTGGTCTTACACAATAAGAGCACATACAGATCTGCTAGATCTATGCACACACATATACACACACAGCCCTGCTAGAAGTCAAGGTCCTGACAAAACACTGTTGGGAACAAGAAGGTGAGGAAGAGAGCAGTGTGGAGGTTCTACTCTCTGGAGATCAGGTGAAATGCTTCGATAGTGCTTCACCTTATCTCCAGAACAGCAGTCAGGAGAATCTGGCACTGCTAGATTCTCCTGACCTTTGGACTATAAGATGCAGGCACTTTAATAACTTAATAAAACCTTATACATTTATATGTATGTTCTTTCTTGTGGGTGTATTACAGAACGACAGTACATACTGATACTTAATACTGGGAACTTAAAATAGTTAGTAAATTAGAACCACTTTTCAACAAACACATTGCTCGTTTTACTACCATTACCGATTCCACAAATAAATTCATCAATAGGTTATGTTGCAGCCTTTACCTTTGCTTTAGAAGAAAACAAAGATTTTGGAAAGCAGTGTATTGGTAAATGAGATGCAAGAAAACGTGGGGAATGGACTTCATCGACCAATTTTACCCCAATGCCACCAACATCAAGCCAGGGGATTCTCATAAAATTTGGAACTTCTCGACACCAGGTGACATCACCGTTTCTACAGATAAGACTTAAGATTTCTATCATCCAGGTGGTACCTAGAAAAAAAAACATTAAAAAAGATCAAATTTTTTGTTCATGGTGAGATTTTACCACATAGTCACAGGTGTGTCAGTGGATAATCGTTCAAACCAATCCTACATTTACTGGCTATAAAAATAAAATAAAAGTTGGACAGTGCAAAGTTAGATGGACAAAGGGTCTACTGCTACATGATAATTCTGGAGTCTTTGCACCTTCTATTAATTGTTGCAGAACAATTCACAAGTTTTTGTCTCAACTTGCCTTGCCCTTTTAGAACCTCGCAAAAATTTGGGTTGAGATTTGGAGTGGTGTCACAGGGGTCATTTGGCTACATTCACATGACCGGCGGATATATCAAGTGGCATCAGCCTCTTAGACTGGACTTCTATGGCTCCCAGTGACAGTGCTGTGTGTCATCACATCCTCAACGAGTCAGGCACTATAGAAGGAGGCTCACCAATCCCCCCTCCTGTGGATTATAACAAGTACATGGGAGCGATTGACTTGTCAGACCAGGTGCTTCAGCCATATAACACCATGTGGCAGTCGAGGGTGTGATACAAGAAGCTGGCCGCGCAGATGGCACTGTATAATGCTTACATGCTACATCTATGTGCAGGCCAGAGAGGAACTTTCCTGGAATTTCAAGAGGTGGTAGTCAAACATTTGATTTTTGGAGACCAGGATAGGGAGGAGTGCTAGTACTTCTGGATGTAAGGCCACACAGATTGTATAAGGCACCCATTTCCAGGAGAAGTTCCCTTTACTGCCATCAAGGGAATTTTTTTGTAATGCCTGGTTTTTGTAAAAAACAGGGAATAAGGAGCTAAAAGAAGAGTATATCAGTATGTTAGATTGCTTGGCTTTGTATCCTGTAGCTCTGCTTCTTTGATGATAAAATTATATTGATTTAACACTCTTCTTGAGATTGTTTAAATATATATCCCTGTAGGCCAATCTGTTGGTTTTGAAATGTGGATGCCTGTATAGAATTGTTCTAACTTATCATGGTTGTGTCCAAGAAGTTTCAGTGTAGGAGAAGTTCACTTCCAGAATTTTTGTAGGATGATATGTGCTGTAGTGATGACATAATTGAATTAATTGCTGTTCAGGAACTGTACAGGTTACTAAAATGTTGTCAAAGCAGCCGTAGTATGCCATTGACAAACTTCTAATATGGAAGTTTGTACAAGTCTGAAAATGTCAATATAATAGTCGAAAACACTTACATACTGTAATGTTAACATGGCTTATTAAATAAGTAGTAAAACTAGAGGTGCATAGCCTTTTTTGGTCTGTGGGCCGCATTGTCATACCACTACCCTTCAGGGGCAGCACTATTAACCAAAACCCTAGATGCGCCAAAAACCACAGTACAGTGCAAATCCCCCCCCCCCCCAGAAACCACTACTGCATAATACTGCATTTGAACAAAAATTTACATAGATCCCAGAGTAAACTACAATAGAGTGCACAAACAAGATGATAATAATGATGATGGAAATTGTCTGAACCCATGCTGCCTGAAGTGAAAATAATTTATCTACTATAATACTGCCCTCTATGTACAAGAATATAATTACAATAATACTACCCCCTATTTACAAGAATATTACAATTAGAAAACTGTCCCCTACGTACAAGAATATAACTACCATAAAACTGCTTTTCCCCCCCAGGTCTTGTACCCCTCCTCGGTGATGTAGCCCCCCTCAATGTCTGCTACCTCCCATCTCACACAACAAACCTCCTGTGCCTGCAGGTCTAGTCCCCCATCCTCACTGTCATCAGCCCTGTTCCAGGGTTGCTGTATAGTGGAAAAGCCGGAGGGTTATGTGATGATTACATCATCACAGGTCCTTTAGCTGACTGGCTGTACAGCTTCTAGCAACTCGTGCAAAATAAATCACAAACTGATTTATCAAAACATAAGCTGTACTACGTATTCACAAAATCTACACATGTATGGTACCTAAGACATAAAAACAATCCATAAAAACAACACATTGGTGGACACAAATAAAGTACATCACTGGTGCTTATAGTGTAGTAGTTCCATGGTATAGTCCAGAATACAATAGCCAAACCACAAAGAATACAGAAATCTCTATACAGTGTGCTAGTGCATATTTAATCAATACAATATATATCGTATAATGTATAGAGATAAAGTGCTTAGTGCATATTTAAATTACCACAAATACCACCCAAAATTTCATCACAAACACATGTAAAGTGCCTAACGCATATATGAACGGCTATGAAATGTTAATCTGGCTGCGTATCAAATACATACAAAAATTAAAGTGCATAGTGCACGTAAAGTGAATTAAACCAGGCTGCAGATCAATAGGACCAAAAGTGATCTACCACAAAAACCCGACCCACGTTTAGCCATCGCTTCCTCAGAGGGTGCTTCAAGCACTAATGACTCTAAATCATGAAAGTAATAAATTACCACCAGGCCAACATTGGGAGAGAAAAGAGCTGGACCACAGAGCTAGAGGGCAACTGGGTCTTGGTCCTTGCTGGTGCTGTATTGCAGCGGCGGTGGCTGCCATGTGACACAGCACACAATAGCGTAGGGACCCACTACAACGAGGTCACTGTGAAGTGGTTAGTGGGCTTATGCAATTTGATCAAAATGTAACTAAGAACCTTGAGTTTGTTTTGTTGATAGAGACTAGCGGCAATAGATCATTGTATAATGTGTGATGTGCAGTCCAGTTCATTGAATGCAACACTGCTGTTAAGTGTTCTGACTTTCCTTTACTTCAAAATATACTACATTAAAAGAAAAATGTGATTTCATACCACAATTAAGTGATACACACACATATTTAAAATTGAAGAGTGACCCCACAATGAGATGTAAAAAGGAATTGGAGAAACTTTGGGAATGGGGGAGGGAGCATGAGATTATCAACAAATAGGAATTAATATTTTTAAATATACACACCCCAATAATTCCAGTAATATACTATTTGCCCAAAGTTCATAAGAGCACTAAAAATCCCCCAGGTTGACCTATTGTTTCTGGGATTAGCTCTGTTACTAGTCGCCTCGAGGAATACATTGATATACACCTTCAGTAGAGATGAGCGAGCACAAAAATGCTCGGGTGCTCGTTATTCGAGACAAACTTTTCGCGATGCTCGAGTGCTCGTCTCAAATAACGAACCCCATTGAAGTCAATGGGAGACTCGAGCATTTTTCAAGGGGACCAAGAGTCTGCACAGGGAAGCTTGGCCAAACAGCATGGCCATGACAGAGTGACCGAATGAGGCTAGATAGCATCTAAAACATCCAATAACTGACCCTGACACTATAGGGGACGGCATGCAGAGGTAGCGGCAGCAGCGGCAGGCTAAAGAGTGTCATGGCGACATACCCTAAATGGACTCAGGCTTAAAACCAATGGGTGGCAAAGAGGAACCAAAGGAGGTGAGCAAGAAGCGCTGAAATGATTTCCTATGTCAACAAAAGGCTGACGGTATATTTAGTCGATAACACAGCATGGTGGCGACATAGTGACCAAGTTCCATAACGTATCTGGTAAAACACTCGAAAAATGAGCCTGACACAGCTCATTTGATAAGGGGACGACATGTGGAGGCAGCCATGGAGACCACTTCCATGATTAAGAGCGACTGTATGGGGCATCCATATTGCTGCTATGATTGCAACTTCAGGTCTCCAGCATAGTTGCGACAGATGGGCCAAGTTCCATTATGTATCTGGTGAAACACCTGAAAATTCTGCCTGACACAGCTCGTTTGATAAGGGGACGATGTATGGAGGCAGTAAAGTAGTAGTAGATTAAAGGTGCTGTAGTTAAAACTATGTTAGTTGGATCTTGGGATGGAGCTGGCGGTCCGCTGCCAGGCGAGCTTTCGCCTGTCCAAGCCCCTGTCTCTCGGCTCCTCCCCAAACAGCACTTCTAAGAACCTTTTGTATAAGATCAAGTGTAGTAGTGTTCTTATAAGTTTGGGTTATGGTGGGTGAGGGGCAGTGGCATAACTACCGCCGTAGCAGCCGTAGCGGTAGCTACGGGGCCCGTGAGCATCAGGGGCCCGGACGGCGGCACAATCACAATGTCTGCTGACAGCGCTGCATTTCTGTACCCATTCAGACCGCCGCCCGGGCCCTGCTATACGGCGCATTAAGGTCAATACCAAATACCCCCCTCTTTGTCAAGCCCGCCCCAGTGTTTCTGTCCCGCCCCGCTGCTCCCGCGGCCCCCTGGCCAGCATGTTGTGCCCGCGGCTGGAACACTGGTTCCACAGCTGCCCGCCCCGCCGGCTCTCCACTCTGCTACAGTGACTGCCCGGCAGGTACCCTGGTAGCGCAACTGCCTGCCCGCCCTCCACTCTGTTACAGCGGCTGCCCGGCCGGTATCCTGGTCCAGCAACTGCCCACCTGTACTCAGCGCTGCTTGGGAGCGTGCCCTGCAGGCATGCTACTCCCACGGCCTTCAAGCAAACTCCCTGGTCCCACGGCTGCCCGGCCGGTACCCTGGTCCCGAGGCCGCCCGGCCAGCACACTGGTCCCGAGGCCGCCCGAGTTCTATGTGCTACCATCAAGACCTTTTCACCAAAAAAGGAACAAATATACACAGATTTTTTGCAAAGAATGTGGGCACTAAAATAGAAACTGTCTCAGATTGTTAACAAGAATTTGTAAACAATCTGTTAACAGAATGTAAACAATTTGTTAGCAAAACCCAATTTCTAAACAACGTGTCAACAAACCCAATCTGAAAACAACCTGTTAACACAGACCCAATCTGTAAACAATTTGTTACACAAACCCAATCTGTAAACAATAAATTGTAAACAACCTGTTAACAAAAAACAATTTAATTCAATTTTCTTGTCTCGATATAATATTCAATTACAATAGTTGAAGACCAATGTTTAAGACTTTTAAAAACATATTCATACATAAAAAAATAGCGATTATGTAGACAAAAGACGCAATTATACATAGACAAAGAAGTAAAACATGAAATCCTTTTTTAAGGTACTTTCATAAAGTTCCCAAAAGGTAAAGAAAAAAAAAAAAAAAAAAAAGGTTAGCAGACATTTGATAGATGAAATCTATATTTGTTGATTAACATATATGTGTTGAGGTTTACGACCAAGGGGTAAGTACTCCAGGAGGTTTGTGTTTTCAGGTCATAGGGCCCTATGCCTGTAATACACGTGTTTGTATAAAAAGAAAATAAAATGAAAAAAAAAAAATAAAAATAAAAATAAAAATAAAAAATAGACAATAAAATTTGTTTCTTTGAGCA